>JAGDQP010075480.1:0-10159 GCA_022664845.1 Lepisma saccharinum | reverse complement strand
TAATCGATTACCGTTGTAAAGAAACTCAGGATCTTGTGAAAATTTACGTAGCGAAATGAATGCATTAAACTTCACAACTTATTTATTAGAAATACAATAAAAGAAGAATGGTCGATTTTGATTTTTTGTGTGCTCTAAGTGCGATATAACTTGAAAGAGAAACTGTAATAGTGGAAAGAGAAGTACGGACATTATTGAGGTTAGTGTGAAATGAAACAATGGCCTGCATGAAAAGTTGGAAGGAGAAAGAACTATTCGGGTTCACAGTTCATCCTTTCTCCTACCCTATTCCGGTCGGAGACATACTGTTGATGCCTGAAGGTCATAATTCAATCCCCTTCAATTCAACATAGGTGGATCAAACGTGATGATGATCACAAACTGAGTTTTCTACTTTGATCTGCTGTCAAACATAATGGCGTGTAAATAATACCGTACTAGGATGAACATTTATAAATTATACTGGTTTTATGCACATCGATTTACTCTTTTCATAGTTACTAATAAGATTGTGCATGAAGCAATTCCATCCATATTGCTTGTTTAATCCTACAAGCTGCATTAAATCAAACTACACTCTCCATAAAGACCTAAAATGAGGTTTTGCCCGTCAGACTTGCTATCAATGAAATCTGGGTATATACTTAAGTTATAAGCCACCATCCTCTGTATATCTTCTCGTATGATGTTGGCTGCATCTAATACTATCCTTAACTGTCCAGTAGAAGGGGCAATTTTCGTGTTATTATATCACTGATACATGATTTTATGAGCCGTATCTGATAAGCAGAGTTCATTTTCCCTCCCAGAAACATTTGAAACAATTATCCGATCTTTAAAATGTTATTAAAGGTGTTTGTTTGTATATGAAAGCCATCCTCTTGACCAGATACAAGTGTAATAATATCTTTTAATTCATTCAGAGTGTACTGGCATTCGTCACTGTTTTATATGTACTCACATAACATACAAAATGAATTCCTGGTTTCTATTTTGGTCAAGTCCAATTGTTTTAATTCTTTAAAAAATCTCTGGAACCGTTTCCATGGCACTGTATTTCTGGTACTCACAATAAGAAGCCTAGCCCTTACCCTTTATCCCCGCTCATCATTTCGTAAGTCACATTTCATGATAAAATTTTATCTCATTTCTTAAGTCACAACCATATAAAAACATTTCTTGTGCTTTCATGCAGTTTTAATACTGAATTCTTTCCCACAAATGATGCAATTTCTTTTTAAATCGAACGTTACTTCTGAGGTCCTTAAAAAAGTTGAATATGTTGAAAGATAATATGGGTTATCGGTCTGCATTGATTTATAATTAGCTTTGATGTTAGTATGCCTTGTCTAGTAGTATAAACGCGCTGTGTACCCGAATAGTACCTTCTCCTTTCAACTTTTCATGCAGCGCATCTATTCATTTCACACTATCCTCAATAATATCCGTAATTCTCTTTCCAAGATTACAATTTCATTTTCAAGATATTTCCATTAAGAGCACAATAAGTAAAAATAAACCATTATTCTTTTATTGTATTTCTAATAAATAAGTAATTTGGTAAGTTTAATGCATTAATTAATTCCACTACGTAAATTCTCACAAGATGATGATAAAAGTTTCTTTAAAATGATAACTGATTACTATGCTCTGACAAAAAATAATAAATGTAAACTACAACTTTCAATTGAAAATACCACATCTTCAGAGGTAAGTTTTACTAAAAACTAAAATTACCAAATAAAATGTGATTTCCGAATAATAGAAAAATGACTTACCTTATCGTAATAAATTCTATGGGGTTCAATTTTCTCTTGCTGAGTACAGAAATAGCATACAATTGAAGTACCTACCTTCTTTCTCTTATTTCACTACCCACATAGCAATTTTGAAGTGATTCAACCTTGTTGCAAGCTGGCATGCTATCTGGGTGCGTGGTATATCACATGAAAAGTCCGTCAAAATACACTATCAATTCATCACTTATTTTACTTGCCACTACACAGCAGAGATATATTGTCATAATCGTCGACAGCTCACAACTGCCTAATGTGGATAGGGAACACAGAAGAAAAAGCATTGTTCACGCGCTGTTGGGCGTCATTGCTACCTTAATAGCTAACACAGTAATGGTTCAACCATACATAATTTTAAAGCTTATGAAAAAGACAACAACGTTTATTTCGAACAGGTTTTTCATATTGTGAATTTAAAACAAGCTACACCGTAAAAAGTGTAAATATTGAAAGCAAAATATCCTTATTTTGCGCTTTGGATCTAAATTACGGCAAAACTACTAGCAATAGCGCAACACGCATGATAACCATTTTTGTAGCCTGTCATATGGGAATTATAACAAAAAAAGAATCATATCGGTATGTCTTTTAGTTACGGAGATATAATACAATTTCTGGAAGTCTGTAAATTTGTACTTCGGGGGATTGGGGGGAAGCACAAGGGGGAGGGGCGGAGACTTTTGGGAAAATGCACATCTAGTAATGATGTAACAACTGGCAAAAATTCAGCTTTCTCCTAATTATTCCCGACATCAAACCTTTATTTCCTTGGTTATAGTGCTTAGACTGGTCGGAGTCAGGGAATACGTTATATTACTGCCCGCCTTATTTGTTAGACGGGCGAATACCAAGGATGGTAATAGGTGAGAAGAATGAAGTACAAAGAGTAATTCAGATAAAGCACTGTCAAACGTAAGGACCAATAAAGCATAAGAGATTTTGAATTATAATATAGGCCTATTTATTGACTGTTGTCCGAAGAAAAGCAATTCTAACAGTAAGCGAGAGAGTACCCGGGCAAATGCAACGACTTATATAATATATATATTTCTTGGTCGGGGCGCTCGAAAGTCCTCGGGTAGTGACGTCACAAAACCGAAGTCACGTTTTTGCACAATTAAGATATTACCATCGACCTCCATTAATACGATACTGGACTGTTTGCAGCCATTGAAAATTTCATGAATATGTGAAGCTAGGGAGCGGAGAGGAAAGTTAATCTCGTTTGTCCACTTCCAGTCTAAACCAATATGGACCAAATTTTCGATTCTAACTCAGTTTTTTACGCTTGATATCGCTGTGTGGCTTTTTTTTCATTTATGTCTTAATTCTTGCAAAAAACGTAAATATTATTTGCAGTATTTTCTATTGTAAGCAGAGTGCGGTATACTCTTACACGAATAACTCAGGAATTAAGACTTGAATTAAAAAACGGGCCACACAGCGATATCAAGCGTATAAAACTGAGTTAGAACTGAAAATTTGGTCCACATTGGATTAGACTGGAAGTGGACAAACGAGTTTAAATATTATATTTGCTCTAGCGTCTATCTTTCAACACTAAGTAGTCACTCCAGTATAGTTTACGTAGAGCTCGATAGATATTATACATAATCCATAGCGTTCTGTTACTTTAGAATTCTATCGTTCAACTGTACGCACAATATGGTTTTAAGAATTTACTATGTCACGGTGCGCACAGTATTATTCAAAAGAAGTTATTCAAAGAGTAAAGCTATATAACACAATTGAAGACCTGAATTGAAAAACATTCCAAGTTCACTTTTTTCGTATTTGCATTTTTTCTGCTCGTCGGTATCCATTTGTATAAATATTCCATCCTAATCCCACCACTGAAATCCGTTTTAAACACAAAATAATTCCGCTGAATAGGATAACATACGAAGACCTTGAACTGTATTTTGTTCTTCCTGAAAAATATACTCCGGTGGACTATGGGGATGTTTTTAATTTAATTTATTTTAAGGCCTTTAGGCAAATATGACTCAGGTCGTGGGATGTTTTTAAATTCAGGTCTTCAATTCAGGGATCGAATTTAATGACAAAATACAAATTATAGAAGGCGAACATTAACCTGAAATGTGAGAGACGTTACAACCCATTTTTTAAATTGTTCAGTTATTGAGACTCCCAAGATATTTTCAAAAAATAGTCTCGAAAATATTTTGACGAAACTTATATTTGTTCCGGACACGTTGCTCATTGTTTCTTTGATGACTTCAGTACATGAATAACATCATTTTTGTTATTGGTCATACTCAAGGTGATAATTTCAAGAAGGTTTCAAGTTATAACTTTAACCTATCAAAATCTAAGAAGATAAGATAAGGATTGTACTTTTATTTTTCTCTAGTTACCGTATTTATCGCTATAATATAATGTAATTATATTGTAGTGTTTTGCTTCAGAAACAACTATAGAAGGACGTTTAGACACCCCTTAGCATGTATTATTATGTGAATTATGCAAATAATTAGCATTTTTTTAAAAAAATAAACATTTCAGATTTCTAACATAGCCATTTTAATCCTTAAAACAAAAAAGTACGATCGCTAGTATTTTCACGCACGACGTTGCCTCACAGGAACAAATATTTGGTTCGGGTGCCAGCTGCTGGGATCAACAGTTCTAATAACTGGTACATGTCTTCAGACCGTCAGTGAAAATAACTGGGCGTGAAGGGAGGCCAACTACTGATTAGATGCTGCCAACAATGCCTTTTTATTGTTTCACTGCAAAATTAATTTCGGGAAAGATCTAAGGGAAATAAAGCAGCAATAGATCTGCCCTTCAAATTTCAAAACGACGGTGGTCTAAAAGTTCCAATAACTAGTACGTTTAACTTATAACGAGGGAAAAAGTGTAACCTGACATCTAATCTAAATATATGTACGTTTGTTGAATTGATATATTCAGGGGATTCTCTCAGGTATGAGTAATAAGTAATTTCTTTCTTTGGTGATACGTTGTGTTCTTTTAACGTGTTGATTACTGAGCGTGCAGCCAATACAAGGTCACCATACGCTGAAGGTGTTTCCAGTCAAGAATTCCAAGACTGTTCAATTTACTGATATGCCAACGTCTCAACACGAAATTTGCTGTGGTTTCTGTCAGCTCTGAACCAAAACGGCATTGAACTAACACGGCTTTGGACCAACGGAGTTGAGCCAACACGGCATTGCCGTTGGACAAACATTGGGTACGTTTAACTATAAAATTGACAACGCCCCAGATAATAAAAAGGTAATAACAATTATTATCTTAAATTATTTTGGGGGGTACGTACGTAGAGATTCCTAAAACCGGCATTGGACCAAAGCTTCGTTGAACCAACACGGCATTCGATCAAAACAGTTTTTTCACCTGGGGGGGTGTTGATCGTACGGCGGTTTGTGCTGATTGAGAGGTTGTTGGTCGTACGAAGTGTTGGTCCAACACCGCATCCCCCTGCTAAATTACTCACGTGTGTCACCGGCTAAAAGACATGGTGAAAGAGAGTGGCAGGATAAAAAGTTGCCCTAGACAGACTGAATTTCGCCTGAATTTTAACGTATAAATGGTTGCAATATAAAAATATTGTACATTGAGTTGAGTAGTAGAAAGAAGGTTTAAGACACACAAACGAACAAAGACATTCTGAGCTTCTCTTTGCTAAATTAAATCCAGCGTGCATTTCTAAGATATTGAAGAAAGAAGTTATTCCTCAAAGTGACTCAGCTACTTTTACAGGAAGAAGACTCATTACGAGCGTCACTTTAGCAATTTAAGCACAACAAAAGTAAAACATGATAGAATCTCTCCTCAGAGATTGCATCTATTTACCACGTTGCTCTAACTTTACCTTGAAATGATTCACATCCATCTAAAAGTTTCGCAGGTTGTGGTTCGTTTCTGGTAGAGTTATCAGAGAAAATATTTTAATTAAAATCCACAGATTAAGAATACAAGTGGTTTCTTTTTCAAAATTACTTATCAGGTTCAACTGAGTTCAATTCTCGAACAGTGCTTTTATCTGTCAAATAATGCGTATAGAAGAGGAGCGGAAATTATCCGTTAAGCTTTAGTTGTTAGAGAGATTCTATTGCCCACATTGGAAACCTTGAACCTTTGACTATTAACAAACAAAGTACTTCTTCGTCTGATATAAAATGTCTGATTTATTAGTTAAATGGATTTGTAGAACTAACAACAGACATTATCGAAAAGTGCACTCCAAAAGCAGAAAATGTTAGATCCATTCGAGACAAAGAGGTCCTAACGATATACAACATACGAAAAATTAGTTGCTGAAAAGTAATTGAGAAATATATATTTTTTTTTAATGAAATGAACATTTTAATTTGTTGTCGTTTCCAACACAGAAACAGAATTCGACAGCCAAGATCCACAGGAGAATTCGAGACATCAAGACAAGGAAGAAAGATGCCTTTGTCATTTCTCGAGTCACGGTTCATTCTCTAGAGACAGCAGTTTCAATTCGAAGCCTAAAATCGACTTCTTTTTACAATGGTAAATATAGGTATAGCCTAATGAATATTTCGGAAAATATCAGAAAAGATGCACAAAGGTAAAATGTAGTTTTTGGGTCTGGATTTCTAAAAATAGGGCAGATATTAGAAATTAAAATGTGCTGTCATCGGATTATCAATGTTGCCAACCTGATATATGGTTTTATATTTTGAATAGCATACATCCGTTTATTGGGTAGTTGGTATTCTCTAATCTCTACACAGTAAAACAAATGGAAACGTTGTTTGATATATGTAGTAAAGTTTCAGATATATTTATTTATTAGAAGTTAGCACGGATACGCCAATCGCCATTTTACACCGTTCTTGTAACAAACAATAAACAATAACAACATCAATAAAAATAATATAACAACAAAGACTTATAGAATAGGAAATAATAATATGTTGTTGTTTTTTTCATTCATTCTAGATTCATATAACAAGCCTTTAGAAATTTACTTTTACTGAGGCAGAAATGTGGTGGTAAAGGAAGAGTATTGTAAAAATGTGATAATCTAGAGATTGCTGGACCAAACACAATCTCGGTTTTGAGAGACAGAAATGATGTTGTGAACGAAAATTTTATCTGGGTACTCTTAGGTTAAAATATGGAAGAAGGTGGTACTGGTATGCCCTGCATTATTTTATAAAGAAATTTTAAGTCATTTAGTTTTCTTCGTGTGTCTATGTTTTTTAAGTCAAGAGAATTCAAAATGTCTACGTTAGATTTGTATTGGAGGTTAGGTATCCTGTGTTGTACAATACGGATAAAGAAATTTTGGACTTTGTATAATTTAGATAAGTTGGTTTCACAAGCCATAGACCATTGTACAATTTAGATAAGTTGGTTTCACAAACCATAGACCAGATAGATGGTCTTCAATAGTAGGAAATATGACCGAAGATCTCTGAAATCTTTATTATCGGTAAACCTGTAGAGAAGTCCAAGAAGTTTGAGTGCTTTAGAAGTTACGAATTCAATGTGAGGAGTAAAATTGAGTTTTTCATGAAATATGATACACAGGTCTTTGTAATGGTCTACCCATGGTATATTAAATGAGGATAACGTGTAAGTACATTTTGTGTTATGGGTTTTGAGTGAAAAACGCATTGCAGCAGTTTTGCAAGGATTGACTTTCAGTAACCAATTATTGCACCACATTTCAACAGAATCTATAGCGACTTCAAGGAAGAAAGTGTCTTCTGTAGATTTAATTGTCTTAAAAAATTTGCAGTCATCAGCGTAAAGAAGTACCGAGCAGGAATATCTGTTCACATAAGTCATCAATGAAGAGGGAAAATAAAACTGGCCCTAAGGAGCTTCCTTGAGGGACACCTGAAAGCAGGGAGCCACTTGGATGTGCTACCAGAAAAGACGACACGTTCTCTGTCAGTCAAATATGATGTTAAAAGCTGAAGGAGGGGTCCGTGTATACTAAATCTGGAAGCAAGTATGTGTATAAGAAGTTTGTGATTGACAGTTTCAAATCTTTGGAGGAATATGACGCCGTGGCGTGAGACAGTAGGGCAGCTAAGTTGGTTTCACATGATCCATTTGGTACAAAGCCATGCTGGGAGGGAGAAAGAAATGGGAGGACATGATTTTGAATCCTGTCTGTGATGATTTTTTCACAAATTAAACCGAAGGCAGAAAGAAGAGAAATAGGTCTATATGAACTAACACAGGATTTTTCACCTTTTTTGTAAACCGGAGTAATATTTGCTTGTTTCCAGGAGTTTGGGAAATAACCCTCCGATAAGCAACTATTGAAAAGAATGGCGAGAGGTGCAGACAATGGTTGGGCTAGTTTAATCAGAAATATGGAATTTACTTAGTCAGGTCCAGAGGCTCTGGAGGATTTTAGAGATGTTAAAAGGCGATACACTTCCACAACGGTTGTGTTTATATCTGATATAGGCAATGAGGAGTTTTAGACTTTACATCAGGAAGAAATGGAGGATCTGAACAAGCATTAAAATTGTCATAGAAGCAGTCATTAAATAAATCAGCCCTTTCGTTGAATGATGCAGTACGTTCACTGTATGAAACTAGAGATGGTGGACCTGAGTTTTGTCGCCTGCGGTTTATAAGGGACCAGAAGCGTTTAGGATTAGTTACAGCTTGTGATGAAACAGATTCAATATAATGAACATAATCTCTACGGAAGAGAGCTTTACATAACTTGCGTTGTTGGATGAAAACATTATGAGTTTCATTATTGGGATACTGTTTCCAGAGCGACCATGTACACTTCTTGTTCTTGAGGGCCAGTTTTGTTTCCTGACTATACTACATTGGAAACTTACTGTTTTTTTATTGCTTTACAGGAACATAGTCTTTTGTAACAGCGTCCAAACATTGCTAAAAGGAATCCAAGGCATCTTTTAAAATTTCCCACGGTATTGCTTTTATTGCAGTTGCCACTAAGTCCCAATTCGTTTTGTTCCACAGAGGCATAGTTCGTTGAATAGAACAGCGCCAGGGGCGAGGGTGAGGAAACTGTAGTTCAATATCTAAGGACAGGTGGTCTGGTGTGTCGAAAATATTTCTGCCTGGAGTGACCTTCACTTTTTCGAGGGTGGAAAGAACTAAATCTAGAACAGAATTACCTCTAGTTGGAAACATGTTATGTTGGAATAAATCAAGACCTTCAATTAAATGTTCGAAGAACCATCTATCCGGCTGGTCAGTACTCAGCACATGCACCACCAATGTTTGTATCCCAGCTGATATGTATATTAAAGTCTCCAATGATGCATATATCACGATCTTTGATTGCAGAAAGGACAGAATCGAATAAAATATCTAAAGAGTTTATATTTTTGCTGGGTTTTCTATAGTAACAAATATTTGCACTGTTCCTTATGTGTCTGAAAGGAGTCGGTCAAAATCACTGAGATACTTATTTTGCATGGTTGGAAGTTCTCATTTCCCCCTTCCAGCGTGATTTTGCGCACATGCGCAGAAAGAGAAAACGGTTTCTCATCTTCATCGAACAAGCGATTCTGATCAAGTGTTTGCTGCCGCCATTTTAATCATGCATTTTAAAGAAACGAGAAATTATCAGTGAATGAGGATTGCAATCCCTACTTGACAAATAGAAAACGTTACTAAAACATGAGGCAAGCCGTGGAAGTAACTTTGTTTATGGTTTTGGGGTTCGGGTAACGTATATCTGACCTTCAACGGAGTTTCGATGCACTGATTTCTTCATTGGCAATATAGTCCACTCACAAAGATGTTGGACTTATAACTAAAGACCCCATGTTCAAATCCTGTTTCAGGCTTCCATGTTCTTTTTATTTGCCTGAAACCTACAGGTTGACTGGTATTTATTAGCCAAATTACAGGAAATTTCCAGTCAGCTATCGTTACTTATTTTTCTCCAGGAATATGTCAAAAATAATTTAACAGTGTAGTGATGATAAATATCATATGTGGAACACAGCACGAAGTTTTGCAAACTGTGAATATTATACCAGGTTAAACATTGAATATGGACATTGTGATCATTTCACCTTGTATATAATTCACATTTTGCAACATTGAATTCTGTGTTTACATATGATGTTTACCATCGGTAGGAGATATCAAATATCCAATAAATGGACGCAGTTGCCGTTTGAAAAAATAAAACAGTAAATGGAGGTTGGAGTTGTAAGAAATAATAGTTTTCTAGTCCAGGAGAATTGTTTCACTGGACGCCTAATAGTTAGACAACAAGAATGACAGTACAAATATGCGCGAAAACATGATATACCAGGATATTCCCCCATTTGGAGGACGAAAGAATTTATTCGTTCAGCATCATTTAGAGAACCACGAGATGG
>JAGDQP010075479.1:0-10159 GCA_022664845.1 Lepisma saccharinum | reverse complement strand
CTAATTTACTCTCAACCGCCTACTCTCCGATTTTTCGTCTTCGCAATAATCCACTCTGAAGTTCATTTTCCCACGCTTTCGGCACGCTGTAGCTCCGTAACGCCTCGGAATTTTCCCCCCGTTGTCTGGGACTTTTTTCTTTATTTTTCACTGTACTATCACCTCCCGAAGTTTGTCGGTCCGTAAGCTTACCACCCTGTATATCAAACGAAAAAAAAAAAAAAAACTGACAAAAGCGAAGTTCATCAAGTTCATCATACTAGTCTACAATTGAAAAAAAATATATTATCGACGACTGAGATTTGAACCCGTCATAAAATCGAAACTCGCCGCCATTTTACTAGAAACTTGCCACGCTAACCACTTACCCAACCTGCTAAACAGTAGACAATCTTCATTTCACTAGCTTTCAACGTAAGACTACGAACTGATACCACATTCCGTGTTTAATGTATTATAATTCAAAATATCTTTGGATGTAATGCGATTTGTAAACACAATTACAATATGTTACGTAATAATTCTGTAGTTCGTTTCAACGTCGAATTATGCAATTTTTTTTAACGTCAGGGAAATTACATGTCTTTACCGTGTGTAAGCACTGGAAAATATTCTCTAAAGACATGCGACAATATTTTTATCTATAGCTGTATAACGTAGATGATGACTTTCTGACGAGATACATGGAAACTCCGCTTCGTTGAAATGATGCCTTTTTCTTAAGATCTGCACAAGTATACATCTCTGAGTAGCTGAATAAACTTGATGAGTTGTCTTAAGCTTATTAAAAATATAAGATTCCATGAAGAAAATTTATTTTTCGAAATGTAAGAAGAAATAATAGTTGCAGCTACGTGATACAGGAAGTGTTGGGTGTAGTAACGTCCTACTACGATGTTATTGGAGGGCGTGTGTGTTGTAGTTCCACAAAGGTGGTTTATATAACTATATAAATCTATTTGACAATTGTAATATTTATTGTCACCGAAGCGGTTTTTTTAAATAAAATAGAATGTATATATAGAAGGAATAGAGAAGATGATACTCTTCATTAATATCCTTCTTTATTTGCAGTCGTCGTATAAATTTGGACATCTAAATACATCGGTGTACATACATATAGCTTGTTCTATATCGAAGAGTATAAAAGTAACTATTTTAGAGATGTGTAGCTCGCGAACGAACTGTCTTTTTACTGGCTAGTTCGAAGTAGTTCAGAGGATTGACAGATTGTAGTTCGCAATTGAACTAAATGCGTGCGCATCTCAAATATTATATAACTGTAGAAAAGCAGCAAAGATAGAAGGAAAAATATAAAACAGAGAAAGTTTCGTTCGCGTAGTGAACTAAATGCGTGCGCATACGAGAGAGAGTTTTACTAACGAAAAGGACATTTACGCACTTCACCCCCGCTCCGGTCGTAGACAAATCGCGGGAAATTTCAAGTTCAACCGCGTTCGCTCTTGTGATGTTTCTCAAGCAGATGTTTTACTCCGTTTCTCTATCTCTCTGACTAGAATGGTGGGTGCATCAATGCATCTCTTTCATGGCCCTCGTGCTGCTTTGAACTACCGTTATTTGAACTAAAGTTGCAGTTCGCGAACTAAAAACCAGCTCACATCTTGAAGGTTACCACGTGATCAGAAAAGCCCTTCTGTTGCTATAGGGAGACCATCTCAGTCGCGAACTATTGAACTAAACAAACTGGTCTTTTGAACTGCTCTTTCCAACGAACTAGTTCACTGTGAACTAGTCTTTGAAACGAACTGAACTGCCCATCCCTAAACTATTTATTTGGTTACGACTAAAAACAAACACGAATCAATTCCAGCGTTGCCAAATACTCATTCCAACATAACCCAACTCTATATTATTGCAGTAGTTATTATTTACAAATACATTCCAACGTTTATTAAAACTCATACTATGAAAATTTTGTACCATATGTGCAATATGTACTTGTCAATGGTCTATTGAACTCTAAATAACTACCACAATTGTACAGTGTCTGTAAACACATGTATGATTGTATGTTGGACTTTACAGGCATCTGTAAACTACATGTACGCCTGGAAACCGCCTGTTTTTGAAAACTTAAAGGATTTACAGGCAAAAATTCAGAGTTGTACAAAGTACTACAGATCATGTGCGGGAATGTTTAAAAAAAAAAAATGTACATGGTGTACCTACCAAACATGCGAATAGCATGCCATGTTTTCAGTAAGCTACGGACCATTTACATGCAATTGGTTCTCCTTGTTTCAGTGATCAAAAACATGCACTGTACATAACCTGTATGGCTATCAGGTAAAGGAACTTTTCAGGTGAAAGGTTTTGCCGTGTTACAGGTGACGCCAAACAGGCAATAAAAACACTTCGTTGGACTGTAAACCACATGTTTTCAGTAAAGCAAAGACCCGTTACATGCAATTAGTTTTCTCTTGCTTCAGTGAGCAAAAACATGCACTGTACATAACCTGTTTGGCTATCAGGAAAAGGCACTTTTCAGGTGAAAGGTTTTGCCGTGTTATAGGTGACGCCAAACAGGCAATAAAACGACTTTGTTGGACTGTAAACAACAGGTTTTCAGTAAAATATAGACCCGTTACATGCAATTGGTTTCCACCATGAGAAAAAAACTAGGCAACTCCCTAAAATGAACACTATACGTATAGGCAAATACTATGAATGTTTGAAAGTGCGATGTCAATTCCGGAATTCGGATTTAGTTTTATTCGTAAATTTCGAATTTTGGTCATAACCGAATTGCGTTATTCTCAGATTCCGATTTCCGTGATTCTGCCAGTCCCCCTTCCTTGCGGATTGTCGAGAGTACCCCCAATTTCAACATTTGTTTGCTCAAAGATCAATAGAAACCGTTAAAAGATCCAATTTTTTGTTTATGCCCTCACACCAAACAGAATGCTTGCCGAATTTCCATTACTGAATTTCTCACACGTTGATTGCAATATGAAAATAGGTCGAAACTGTTACTTTTTGTAACTGTTATAAAAATAACTATTAAATAAAATATTCTTTAAAAATACAATTTGACATAACAGAAAAAAAATGTTAGTACTGTAACTTATTAAGTTGAAAAAGCTGTATGGAAGATAGGCCAGGTTAGTACTGTCAATCTTACATTAACCTTATAACCTATATAGCGTTTATACTTAACACTGTGTTAAAACAACGTCAGCAGCAAAAAGCTATTTTGCATCGTTTGCATCAGTTAATATGTAACTTATGAAATGACGATAACGTTATTTGTCGGTTTAGTTCGAATCGGGAATCGGAGGTGCTTTTGTTATAGCGTGAGTTTCGTTTTTATGACAAATAAGTCGTGCAAATCCGAAAATAAGGACACTCATTGCTTGGTGCAACGGAAGAATAAGAAGTTGAGTGTACTTCTGAAAACAAAATGTGACAAAGAGGGGTCCAATACAAATTCAAAAGGAAAGACGGAAGAACATACACCTGTACATAGGCACAGTCCTAAAGCTGGATATTATTATTTGATAGGATATATCTCAAGTGTGTGCAATATTATAAAGGGTAAGTGGTAGCCGTATTATGTAAAATATGCCTACAGTGATAACAAATAGTAGCGTTCTTCGTTCTGACCATCTTGACTATTACGTGCACATGTTTAAGTTGACTGCGGTTTTATAAAACTTGCCGGGCTGGTTTACTTGAATCGAAATTATAAAAGATGCAAGATTGTTGATAGTTACATGAATTTACCAAAGTTAAAATTCAGAGATTAATGCGCTTAGTCTATGGCTAATTTCTAGCTGTTTCTTTATATGTGCGCAAGGAATCTATAACGGTCAATAAGATTTTGGGGCTTTAATATAGTATGAACGCTGCATTGTAGCCTCTCCGTCCCCCTCGATTTATGTATGTTTTCTGGTCTAGAAACTCTTTAGAATTGGTTATTATATTTTTAGAACGCTCTTTAGACGGAACCTAACTGGCACTATTCCAACAAACGTAAGGTACGTCAATGTACCGGGAATATTATAAATACGCCGATGTGCTAATCTGTAACGGACAAAAAACTGAGGAATAAATTTTAAACTTATAACTTTGTACTCTTTGTTCAAGGGAACGAAATATTTTCGTTATACGGCAACCACTTTCTTTAAGATTTTCCAGTTTTTTTTTTTTTTTTTTTTTTTTTTTTTTTTTTCTCTTAAACGCTTTAATAAACATAGAATCAAAGTCTTGAACAAGCAGTTGGATGAGTGCATACACGATCCAACTGAAATAATAATGGGTTGTATCCCAGTAGTGTTGAAAGTGTTTGGATGGTGCTTGTACACGATTCGGTAAGTTAAGCGGAAGTGTGAAATTAAAGTGGAGGAGCCAAAACCACATGAGTCGATTTTCTCCTTCTGCGTTGAAAGCGGGCACATGGAGTGAATGTTAAACATGATATGCGTCGCTTGTAATAAAAAAATAACCTAACTAACGGCTGCGGTTCCGTAGTTGGTGATGCCTCGAACATCGACTTTTTATTGCTTTATTCAAAACTCTTATCAATTCTTTTAAGTTTTTATTTATTTCCGGTTACACGCACTTCTATAAACATCTAGCGACAACTAACAATCCAAAGTGAAAATCCATATTTTATTTTTGTTTCGTTAAATACGAACTCCAGTTGATCAAGATAGTGCCATTTGAAGGAATACTAATCGTGACACTTCGTGTTATGCATTATACGGATTTTGTCACAAGAACACAGACAGTATCCCGAGCGAGCGAAGAGAAGTTAGTTAAAGTCAGGTTTGGTATTTTTTTTTATTTATTCGCGATGAACATTACTCTCACGGAATCTTCGCCCTACGTCGTAAGGATATAATTCCCACTTCACAGCAACAATTATTCACTTCTTTTAACGCCAGTCTCAGGTTTCCAAGTAACACAAATATATCATTCCTGTAAATTTTGCAAAAAGATACCACCAGCTTCGGAACTGCACCCACTTTAACTTACCACTCATCGCCCACTGACAATATATCCGCGGTTTTTGTAGCAAATTATGTTATTCATAACACGAAGTGATACCATTTAGTATTCCTCCACATGGTGTCATATTTGCATGTACTGAGTACATATTTACGTAAATAATTATGAAATGTGGCTATTTGTAACTGATTTCGAGTTGCTAGCCATTGGTAGGTGATTATCAAAGTGCCAGTATGAAATATTTGTAAGTGGTATAAAACCAACATACGGCAAAATATGGCAGAATAGCTGGCTGTCATATAACCTACATCGCAGCCAGTACCAACGCTTTTTCTACAAGTTCTTCCAATTACTTTCGTGTATACGAGATCATTTCAAGAGGACTATAATAGAAATATTTGTTTTGTGTCAATTTATTATTTTTGGTGCATGAACATTTCTTTGAGATTGTTGGTGGGCGAGGGAAAAGCCCGTGCATTGATAACACATATACAAAGTTACTTGGATAGATGCAGAAACTTTACTTTATGATCGGGAAATTCCGCCATTGAGCCATACGTACGCTATATACAACTCATTCTTTTGCAAACAAACATCGCAGATACTTCTATGAACACATAACGGCAGTGGGGAATGTAAAAGTGTTAGGAAAAGCATATCGTCGTCGGAACTGCACTACCGCTATGTGTCATTTTTTAACTTTTCATGTTTTGACACCAGTTTATAGTTCTGTGCACTGTGCATACTGTACAAAAATTTCATGTCTAAGTAACTTCTACTTTTTTAGATATAGCAACTTTTTAGTACCTAAATCGTATTCCAGACTGTAGTACAGAAACCGGTTTTTTGGCCTTCCTGAAAAATTTATAATTTGCCACATAGGGGGTATTGCAGTTCCGACGACGATATGTCATTATTATTTCGCTAAATATGCATTTTAGTTGATCATCATACGGAACATGGCGGCATAGATTTATTTGCGTTCATTAGACAAGCTGCATGTAGATTGTAGGGATGCGGAGGAATATTAATACTTTACGTCGTATTATGAATGACACATGATTTGCTACAAAAATCATGGCCACAATGTTTAATAAGCACAGACGGTTTAAAGAAGGTTAGATTTTTTATTATATGCGATGCATCGTTTAATGTTTTCGCTCACCAAGTAGTTCCAAGTACTTTTCGCTTCTTCACTCTTATTTAATACTTCCATGACTCGAAACTTTGTTATATTTTAAGTTACAACACTTCCACTCACGTTGGAAAAGATTACATTTTTTTCGTTCCGTAAAGTAAAGTGTACTCAGATACTTCTATGTTTAGCAGCTTTCAACTTCCTACATACAGTAAATAAAAACTAGACCTTTCCACATAAATTATGAGCAACTAAATGGCACTTTAAATATTAATATCCTACTGCTTCTAAATACAATACAATACTTTATTAGGAATTATAGTAGGACTAGGCCCTCTATATCAAATTTTATTGCAATAGTGATTGTAAACTACAGAAGAAACATCAGGTACACTTTACCTCAAGATGCGATGAAATTTCTTGTAGAGATACTTTATTTTAATTTTCTGATCATATCTTTATTATTTCGCATTATAAAAACATGGGTTTACACAATGTAACCCTCATGTCGACATTTTAATTTTTAGCGTTCAGGAAGCACACTAGTCATGTGTTCAAGCATAGCCCGCTCCTATTCTGTACAGCCTTGGCGCTTTCCCTTTCCTTACGAGGGAAAGCGTACCGCTGCAGTTTCAGATATTTGTCGCTTGGAGCGCTTTGCCGACTGTTCCCGACTGCTGTTTTAGAAGCTGTTGTGTATAAATGAATTAGTGATTGTCTTCTCGGTAGACGTTTGTTTTAGTTAATAATTGGAAATTAACGTGCTGTATTTGCTACGTGTATATGTAGTTATATACTCGTAAATATGTTATATACTCGTAAGTAATATGTATGTATATACTCGTAAGTAATATGTATGTATAAGTTTCAACATATTTATCAGGTATTTACGTAGGCTTACAGATTTGTATTAATTGTGTATAATCTATGTTGAAATTTTTCTCAGGAACTTTATTAGGAAGATCTCAACACAATTGTCTTTCAAAGCAAAATAAAGCACCTTTCTCCGTATTGGCTCTCAACGAAAAAGGGCGTCAAAACTTCACAACAGAAGTAAAGCCTCGTCGAAACAAGTCCATGCCAAATTCAACACTGTTTATAAATCAACGTGATATGATATAAACGCTCAAATGCGGATGTGGTAGCTAAAGTTCGCATGTAATCAATTATCAGCTAAGCCTCACACATATTATTATTATTATTATTATTATTATTGACCGAGCCTAGTCAAGTCTATTAGTCGAGTCGTTTGGCATTTGTGTTGCCTGTTTGTGTCTCACGATACCTATTGAACGCGTGAACCGATTCGAGTGAAACTTTCACAGATTGTTTATTAGTTCAACTATTCAAGGGACAGGTCAAGTTCTTTGGGCAAGAAAATAGTCAAGGGAGAGGGGTGTGAAAACGCCCCCTAAAGGTGCAAAAATGTAGAAAACGTGCATATATTGCAAGTATCCTTTGTATTTATGCAACCTGTTACAATTTAAAATACTGCTGCTTGCTTATAGCGCAAGGAAATACGCGTTTTCTGACTAAACGTTTGGTATGAAGCGAGGTCTACTGTTCTCTAAATCTTAATACTAGATGATATTATTATTATTATTGTACTTTCCATGGAACTGCTGTAGTATGGGGATAAGGATCAATTTTAAAAAATCCTTGTCGGGTGTCAAAGTGAATTTTAGAATAAGTGCGATTTGAGATGTAGAATTAGGGAAGAAGGTCCGGAGGTGACTGTTCCATCCTCGCTTATTTGCTCAAAAAATTAAATCGACTTTCTATTTAACAATCATGAGGTAAGGTAAGCAAAAGGGAAAATAAACGAATATTATTCAGAAAAACCTGCTTTCTTTAATTGTAAGTAATTAAAAAGGAGAAAAAAATGTTTACATGAGAAAAGCATGGGGAGCACTGTTATAATGAAAATTGAAGAATTTATGAAGTGAGTGGATATGACAGCGTTTCTTATGCTTTTCTCTTGGAAACAGAATTATTTGGGTACTTTTTAGTTCGATTAAAGTGTTTCTAGTGGATGACTGGATAAACTCGTCGACTTAAAATCAAGGGTTCCCAGGTTCGATTTCCGGTTGGAATACAAGTGATTCGGATCCCACATTAAACCGCAAGTCCCGTCCTTTAGATATTATCATCATCCTTGGAAGGACAATGACAAGCCACATTGGGTTCACCTTGCCCGAGAATCTTTGGGTCAAAGACTTGCCTTTAGGAAGACACTAGACACTTGCCTTTTGTAGAAATAAAGAAATATTTAAAAACCACCAACCACGACCCACACTATCTACATAAATAGCTTAATGCACACTGCGATTAAAATTCTATCAAGTTAGTTAAAGATTAATAAATTATAGTTCATTTGCAACCATTGAAACTACAAACGCCTTTTTTTCCTTTTTTTGCAGATGCCATACTGCTGCGTTCCTTTGTGCAAAAGTGAAGGGGGCAAAACAAAAGGCGTAAGTTTTCATGAATTTCCTGTGGATCCGGAACTGAAAAGAAAGTGGCTAATGGTGATATCTAGGGACAATTTCCTACCTAATGTAAAGTCCAACTCTTCTGTTGTTTGTAGTGAACATTTCAAACAAGATGATTATAAAGTTGGGATAAAATTGAAGAACCTTCCCAGTTTTCAGTCAACTACTGGGAGTTGACTACTTCGTACAAAATTCCAGTTAGCAAAAGAAGACGTGAGTTAATAAAATGTGAGGAACCATCGAGCCGACAAGCAAACCGCAAATGTGTTAGTAACCTTTCATCAGGAGAAACTTCTTCAGATATAGTTTCTTCAAATTCAGACATACCCGAAACGCGATCTGTTGAAGTTCAAACCGATCAAGAACTACTACTGAAGATTAAACAACTAGAAATGGAAATCAAAGCTCATAAAACGAAGATCTGGCGGTTAATAGAGAAAGTTAAGGCAAATGAAAGGAATGTCAACCAGCTGACACAGGAACTTAACATGTATAAGAACAACGAATATCATCAGTCATTGCAAAACATCCTTTCGCGTGAAGACAAGGACGAAAAGTGTTTGTTCTTACTCGAGCAAATTCGAAACATTTGTAAAAAGTCCCCCAGATTGAGTGAAGCAACTATGAAACAGTACTGCTCACCGAAAGGCTATAATTATGCAGGGGATTTTATTTTGAAATTACCGTGCTCACGTACTCTAGGTCGTTTTAAAGCCGATGTGTCTCTTGAGACGGGTGTTACACCTTTAATTAAAACGAGGCTAAGAGCAGAAGCCGAAAGGTTAAAAAAGGGCGGACTTGTTGTGCAGCTTGATCGTCGATGAAATGTCAATAAAGCAACAACTACAATATGACGTGCAACTAGATACATTGTTCGGAGAACAGGATTCATCAATTCATATTAAAAAATGACGTGTGAAAGTGTTGAGTTAACAGAAAACGAAACCACAGAAGCGAAGAAGGTGCCAGTACATGCCAACAGAAGACTACTGTGCTTTATGATCTGTGGTATTTCAACTAAAGTTAAACTTCCAGTAGCCTCTTTCCGGAGCTCAACTCCATACATTAACGTTGTCGGTCATCCATGAAGTAGAACAGTGTGGGTTTATCGTATTACGATTGGTTTCAGACAATCATAAAACCAACGTACTGATGATGAAAAAACTGTCACAAAGCAAACAAGTTCTGAGCCGCATGCAACATCCAGAAAATCCAAGTCGACCACTATTTCTAGCATTTGATCAGTGCCATATTTTGAAGAAGGTCAGATCCCTTTTTCTTGAACGAATAATGTTTGATGGAGAAGACATACTAACTGGCCTTCACGTAAAAAATTTATATGAACTGTAGGCTACTGAAACCATAAAACCTGTTCATTTTCTCTCTAGAAAGCATGTTCTAAAATATAGAAAAAATGAGCGTAAAGCGTGCAAAGAAAGTGTTCAACAGAAGTTATAACAGCGTTGAAGTTGCTAAAAGAAAATCCAGATTTCTATACCAAAGGGGCATGAGTTTTCTTCAGCTGGGTCTACAATAAAATTCATAGAATATATTTTGA
>JAGDQP010075478.1:0-10159 GCA_022664845.1 Lepisma saccharinum | reverse complement strand
CAAAAGCTCGATCATCAGGTTGTCATTTTCGCTTTCCGTGTTCGTCCAGTTCCAATCTATACTCTTCCTATGCTGCAATGTTTTCTTGAAGGTAGGTTAGCATTTGTGCCTGTTATTTACAAATCAATGTCCTACCAATCGAATAACAAGATTCAAATACCAACGTGGTCGTCGATTCAGTTATTAAGTCTATTTCGCGTGTTCCAATGCTTCTACGCAGTGATGTTCTGTGCCTTGTGTTCTGTCTGTGAGCTATTCGCTCTACAGAAAAGCAGCCTACAGTACCTAATACCTCTTACATTTGTTTCGTATATCTTGCAGGTGTATATTGAGTGTACAGTCGGGTGTATGTATACGTGCTAGCCTACGGAGTTGCTTATGGGTGTATTTCAGCCGTTGCTACCTATTCGCTATGTGCATGACACGTTGACATGTCATTAGCATGTTCCATCTTCGGTTCTACCATTAATTACCCATACTCCATTGCAGTACAGTCTGAGGTGGGTTGGTATTACGTAACAACAACTGCGCAATATAGCGAAATATTCGGTTTATTCACTACACTAGACTGTATAACTCTCTTAGCTATCATTTATTATGGCTGACTCGTAACTGTGTTGACCAAGACATCCAATCCTATATTACTGAAACAGGATCGTATTGACGTATCGTTACGGCTGGATCATCATGTGCACCCTCCTAAGGTTTGTCACGTCCG
The DNA here is from genome assembly GCA_022664845.1 of Lepisma saccharinum. Classification (NCBI taxonomy): domain Eukaryota; kingdom Metazoa; phylum Arthropoda; class Insecta; order Zygentoma; family Lepismatidae; genus Lepisma; species Lepisma saccharinum. Next base: position 9,441 of record JAGDQP010075478.1, on the reverse strand, counting down.
CGTTGGCCTCATGTTATTCGTTATCCAGGTCATCGTTTTATTCTTTTTAGTATTATTATCCTTACCTTAATTAATATTATTATTTTAGTTTATATTTGGAATTCTCGGAGCGGGGAGGCGAATAATGTGATTTCATTAATAAACCGCATTTCCTATACGACACTAGTTATTTCTCGCTTCTGTGGTGTACAGTGATTGTAATTGTTCCTTTTATATGTTAATGGGTACAAATGAAATGCATCACTGGCACAATGACCGAAAAAAATGATTGCAAACAAGGATATCAGTAATGTTCGCTCTATATGTCACATCCACAACGTTCAATCGCCATGTTGACATTTTTATCCTGGGAGCTAGACACTCCCGCAGTACGTTATAGTACGTCTATTTTTATTTATCTCTACATCTGCGTTTATCTCTACATCTACATCTACATCTACATCTCTCCAAATCGGTGCATAAACAACGAAAATACACCATACTCAAAATTTCGGGACTTGTTCCAGGGTTTACTTTTAGGCTTTGTAAATTTTATCTAGAATCACAATGTCTTAGAATTTAAGGTAGATAATGCTAGCAGGTTTTCATTTGCTTATCTGTCGAAAACACTTTGCCGTTATTTACCACGTTAAAAAACGAAGATATTACGAAAAAAATACTTTTAGGAATTATTTCTGAGTATTGTTTTCAGTTTTAACATTTACGTAAAAAGGCAAAAATGTCTTAAAATTGAATGTAGATTAGGATAACTTCTTTTATTTATTGATTAAATGTCCGACAAATATGGCAAGTTGTGCCTACTCTGCCCTCTTTATCGGAATTTTGGCCTTTTCTTTATCTACAGAGAAAGCGACCTAATTCTTATGGGGTTGAAAATCATCAATTTTAAGTTTCCTTAATGTCATTATGACATTCTCGGGCAGGTTAGTTGGCAACACTGCGCCTTTCTATGGACGTGGTTTTCCCACGTTCTACTCCTGGTTGTCTTCCAATGTGTGTCTACATGAAGGTCTGTGGTTCAAGCTACCGTGGCTCTGTGCGAGCGGTGTAAATTGGAAACTCTTACAAAGACAGCACACGAGAATAACCGGAGTGCAACGGACTCGACCGATGGAATATCTCCTCCACTTCTACCACCACCGTATCCGCTGCGACTCTTGTCTTACTCTCGTTTTATTTTTTCTGTCAATTTTATTAAAAAACTAAATTATGTCGGCCTTCGCTCATCCTGACAGCTGTCATCTATTTCGTTGAAGCCTTCTCAGGCTCTTTCATTGCATGGCTTCTAAGATGGTTTAATACATTTTGGTGTATCATCATTTTTTACGCATTGCTGCCCCTGTCTATACTAACGTGGGTGGGATAATGATGAATATTCAACTCGAAGGGCTTTGGGGTTTTAAAACATTTCCTTCTACTCACCTTCCAAAACTGGGTCTTGCCTCTCCTCACTCATCCATGCCCTCCCACCTCTTTCTTCTCGTAGAAGACAACCTGTAGACTTTCCCTAATTCTAGCCTCTTACCACCCTCAAGCGTTTACTCCCAACGAGACCTTACGTTAAGACCAAGATAATACCTGTCACACAGTCTCTGTTGTATTTCTTCAGCTCATATGTCGACTAGAGATGAGGGTACATACGTCACTCATTTATCAACTCAAGTCCTTGTATTACGTGACATCTGTTCTCATTCACTTCGATTTAAAATACACGTTTTGCCGCATTACTTTGTGCTACGTAGCGTTCATATGGTGGTATGAGGATCTACACTCACAAAGAAAGGAATCTGTGTGTATGGAAAACTCCTTATGGGGGTAAAGTGAGAAAGTAACTACTAGTTGGACATTGTTTGCCTGGCTTGAAAAGTCGGTCAATGAAATAGATAAAAAAGCAAGACGGTAAAGCATTCAAAGAAGGTTATCCTTTTGAAACGTAAGTAGTCAGCGTTGTCTAGCTCTTGTCCTCTCGCGCTTTTTCCTTCTCTCTCACTTTCTCTCTATTTCTCACTCTTAAGTGGTCTCCCCTTGGGGAAGGACGTATTGATGAGTTAATAAAAAGGTAGCCAGGAGAATTTTCTTTTCCTATTGTGCATAATTGTTAAGAATACGAGGTTAAATCGATTAACATTTCTTAGAAATACAGTGTGAGCGTTGCCCTAATTGATGTAAAATAAGAAACAAACTTGTACCTTACCTCATAATGATTGAATATTCGTCATTGCGTTTAACAGTCCAGTAATGAACATGAAAAGAGTATAACAATCACGTAAAATGAGTCCTCTCATAGCATTCATCTAAGTATCAAATATATATACTGGGTGCGTATCAAAAATATGTGCAAATACAAAAATGATCGCAAATACATGCCAAATCACATAATAAATAGATTTTTAACGCCGAAACAATATCTAATGGTGTATTACACAATCAACTTGATTGACAATGAAACGTAAATTATGGAAATAAGATGGCATATAAAATACAGCCGAAGGTAATTATTCAGAAGGCGAAAAAAATAGTCTGATGTACGGACACTCTGTAGAAAAATGTCCCCTGGGATGTACCTTGGTCCAAGAATAGGTCGTGGGAAGCGCGAAATACCCTGTAAAGTTAAGGCGCTGGCCGCTACCTGTTCTTTTTCATGCCCCTTTCACTCTAATTTCGTACTGATGGACTTGGTCTCAAAGTAAGATACAAGATGTGATTAAGACTACGTGGAGGATGAAGTGAAGATAGGATGGTCAAGAAGCTTGACGAAAAGATGACAGACGACGACAAATTATCTACATTTGTTTCCCGGAGAAATGTGCTTTTATAAGTTATGTTGATAAGTTATTTCCACATTGAAAATTGAAGGTTGGACACCTCCATTATCTCGGGACTCACCGAGCCGATCAAGACCGTTCCGTTGGCTCTGAAATATAAGACCTTTCCAACGACACCTCAGCTGTCTCTACACCTGATGGTTCATGAGATATATATTTTGCCACGGGTGGACAAAGCCAGGATATAACGTCCTTTATTGTTAGCAATAGCTCACACCTACTACCAAGAGACCTAAAAGGAAGCCTGTTAAGTATTGTAGTTTGTAGTTGCTTTCAAGTGGTAGGCAAATAGTTTGGACTTCTTTGATTATTTGGAGTGCTCTTTCAGGCTTGGAATATATTTCCAAAATGTAGTTTTCCGCTTTACACAACTCGCTATTGGAGGTGAAATAGAGGATCTACGCAGGTTCATGTGTACATCCCTAATACTTTGAACAGTGGCATCTACGTACCTTAGCGTATACAGGATATGTTTTCAGAAAAGAAACATTAATCCGACGTCTTATAGAATAGCGTGTACCCAAGACCAATTGTATCATTGCCCTCTTGCTGATTATACAGGAATGATATATTAGAAGGGTACGCTGAGCCACGTGAGGATATAAATAACTTAATAATGCGATCAACACCATGATGAGGCTCCAGCGTAATAAATCTGCTCTATCAGAAAGAGATAACTGCAACAATGATCTACGACAAACAAAATAGTTATAATTAACCAGGATAGCACACTCCAACCAAAATTGAATTGGAATCCTATACATGGCATATTCCAGAAAACTTTCGTAATCTCCTTTAAAATCGTGTCAACATCCTACATTTGAAGAGGTAGAATACAGAACAAGTTATATCCGCCGAATTTATTTCTCAGAAATGAGGAAAATGCCCCACACAATATATTTACAATTTATTTAACAAGGATGTTTTTTATCATCCAATTCCATATGCACTAACAAGATTGAGGACTAACTACTGCCATTCAATAGTCTTCCATCGTCATTTTTTTTACTCTAAAAATAGATACAATTAGAGTTGCACTAAACGCTGTATATTGCTTGTTTTTTCATTTAATCGTGATGAGATTTTATATTAAATTTGAACTACTTATATCAAATTATGAAAAACACAGTGATCAATGCGAAACATATATATGATTCCCTTCATATATTTTGCAGCATGACATAAATAATTGTCACAAGACTATAGCAATAAAAGACTTTTTTTAATACAATTTGTGTTGAGTAATAAAGTCATTGACAGCCTCAAAGCAATCTGGTGATTTTGAGAAATTGCTTCACATACTCTGGAGGATGTTCAAGATCAACACAATTACAGTCCTAGGGAGGTACATCATGGCTTTTACTAGTTTGTGATAATTATAGTTCCCTGTAGAAGACAAGTGTTTTCTGACATTCAGTTGACTGATTTCAAAAAGATTATGAATATCCTCTTACTTTGAGCTCTGACATCGACCTCCAAGATTTTGTTGCTGCAGGAGCAGGAAAATAGAGTAATTTTGTTCTGGATGAACAATAATTTCCTGAAAACGCATGTTTTAAAAGCTACTTAATTTGTGCATTTTTTGCATTATGTTTGCAAGATGTTTGAGATTTCCACTTAACTAAAACAAGCAAATGGATCACTATAACTTCCTTTATATAACTTCAACGGTATGGTCCATTTCTCTTCTAATTCAACTAACTTACAACACATCTCTACCCACATCCACAGTACATCACAAGACATGTATAACGAAAACGACGCACCATACGATACGCAGATAAGTTAAAAGAACAGAAAACGAATATAACTTCTTTTGCACCAAACCTTTTTTGGTGGGATAACCTGTTTGTACCAAATGCAAAATTCTTTCATTCATTCTATAAACTGACAGCTATATATCTCTCTGCACAAAATACTGTAGTTTCATGTGTAAAACACCTCTAATTAGGCAGTGGTAGCGAGAACTCATTAAAAAATAGATATAACTTGTTTTCCAATTACGCTCTTCATACAGGGTCTAACAAAAGTCCCTTGTCATAGGCCAACTTGGTTATAAGTGCAGATACGAAAACATGTCAGAGGGGAAAGTGGATGGAAACGATCAGTTTGCAATCTAAAGTAGTTGAATTTTCCAAATCGGACCAGCCGTTTGGACTCCACATTGGTGGAGTGCCCAATGGGAACGAAAATACAACGTTGCCAGTCGTACTGTGATAATCATAGGCGCACTATGTCATGTAGTAATGAAACGGAAAGCAAGGAAGAAGTATGCCGGAGGGAAGGAACAAGAATACTACACATCTCGGTTGCAACCATTACTGTAGTGGGGTTTAGGGGCGGGTAGGGGTAGGGGTGATGAGATTCGTAACGTCTTGAATGTTGGCGTGCAAAATAGTTTAATGAAGTGAAATAGATAAATGATATGTGCACTAGAAACTCTTGCTTACAAAGTGTACTAGATAGGATGCACTACCCACTAAGAAAGACTAATACATACCACATGCAAACATGTTTCTCGCTTCCAGATGCAACACGCCTGCGTATTACTGCAACAGGTGCTCAAATTGGTGTCCCTCCTACTGGTAGCACATGTTAATATGTCGACATACACTATCACACACACGCCGCAGTGTTGCAGGTGTCATGTCCCTACATGCTTGCCTGATATTCTCCTTCAGCTTATCTGCGGCTCGAGGTCTGGTTGGATACACAGCACACTTCAGATACCCCCATAAGTAAAAGTCTAGTAGCCACTGTCGTACTCTATGGCCGTAATGTGGCGGTGCTCCATCCTGCTGGAAATTAAATAAACACCGAGATGCCAAGGGCATGTCATCAAGATACAGCCGCAGTGTGGTCTCCAGATGCTGTAGGTATTGGTCAGATATTAACCCGTCGGGCAGGAACACGGGTCCTAACAAAACAGTGCCGTGTATCCCACACCACACATTCACTCGAAGATCAGTTTGATGGTGAGCTTCCACAGCTATGTGGAGGTTATCACGAGACCTGTACACAGCGTTTTGTCTGTTGACTGTACTGTTAAGATGGAGAGTTCCCTCATCGCTGAATAGAATGTCATACTCCAGATTAGGATGCTGCAGTCGCGTCTGCCGGAACCATTCACAGAACTCTGTTTTTCTGTCTGTGTCATCTCCATGCAACTCTTGAACAAAATGGAGCTTGTAAGGATGATATCGTTCACGTGGCAAAATTCGGATGACAGACATATGGCTCACGCCAGCCTCTTGGCCAACCTTCCGTGATGATCGTTTCGGACTCACTGTCACCTTGGCAAGCACATCAACACTCATGTCGCCAGAAGTTGCACTTCGCGGTCGTCCACTACGGGGCCTGTCCGCCACGCTGCATGTCTCTTGGAATCGTTTCATGAGTATCGCAATGAGTTGCTGGGACGGTGCTCTTGATTTGGATGACACCTGTGATACTCTGCTGCTGCTTCCCGTTGTCTCATTCCGCCTGCATGAAGGAGAATCATTTCAGCCTTTTCCTGCACTGAATACATTGCACTTCCTGAAAACACGCGCCACAAAGGAATCAGATAGAACAGAACCACATGCAAACAGGGGTAGCATTCGACACGACAAGGACAGACAGCCACGTTGCATAGGCACACACCTCCGATTGCTACGTAGTTTGACCACCACTACACTCTGGTGAGAATGATCAAACGCAATAAAACACGTACCACAAGTTAATTTACCCTTTTCTTCCCACGCTTGTAGACAAATTATGAATGACATACATACCACCACCACACTGACCTTTGAGGAAAAACGAGTATTTGAAACAAAAGATAATCGCAGAAGCAATGGCTGAGAGCGTTTTATTTACGTGATGTTTTGAGGGAAACAATTGAAAACGCAAAGAGTTAAAGAAAACAGCTATACAACAATTGAGAAGAAAATCACACAAGTGCGAGATACGAAACGACGTGTCTTCGAACGCACACGTTATTGCTATTAAACTAGTAGTCACCTATTTTGTATTGCACGTATCTGAGGCTGAGCAGGTTCGAAACCGAAGACCATCCCGATGACGTTATCCATGTTTTGCCTTACTTTCATAATCCCAATATCGAATTTTAGGTGTCTTTCCTCATGCACACTGTAGAGTTCAGGCATTTCCTCAATCACACAGTGCATTTCAGTGTATTTCCCTCAGTCACACCAGGTACAAATATGACATTATGTACCATGACTACGTAGTGTTGTGTCTAAGTACGAACGGTGACAACAAGTTACCTTGGGGAGTGGATAGGTGCGTGTGCTCGAATCCCAAATTGACATGCGATGCTTATGGGTTTAAGAGTTTCACGATTTTCAATGTCTAGTTTAGTGGAATACATATGAATGAGAATGACACATCCAAAGTACAGAAAGCATATTTAAGCATTGTTTCTATGGTTTGGAGGGTATGGATGATTATTATAGTGTTGCAACCCGAAAAATGGTATTTTTGTATCTCTCGGGAAACGTTCGAGATATCAATTCCACACAAACACCATCCGGATTGTTGAGGTATAGGAACAACGTATGGGACGTATTCCACATTAAATCATATGGGATATTTTCTTTATACGCTATTCACAACTTTACCGTTTGGGTGGCTCCTCTGTTACACCCGTTACGCACTGCATGCTGTGTATTCTGTGGTTTAGTCCCTACATTGCAGTCTTTCATTCTACAGTATTGGTGTTGCGCTACATTTCTTTGTTTCTCGATACGGACACCGTACTTTCTCCATGTTCCAGTTAACAAACTATGCGTTTGTGTTGGAGTGGCAACATTGCTTGTGTGACAATGCTGGTGTGCTTGGTCACGTGTCCTCCTACCGTCGGTATCAGGTTACCAGCGTACATTTGTCATTTGCTGCCTTTTTCATAAATTATTTTGGGGTGATACTCGATAATGCCTCGCATAGCTGGCAAATTGTATTTCTTACACGCACAGGAATTCGAACAAAATGCAAGAGGACTTTCTTGCTTGTTATGATCTCAGGGACCACCTACCGAAGGGTTCCACGTCTTTCTCGTCAATTCCAATCGTCAGACATAGATTGTGGATTCCACGTTGGCAATCCTGTATCTCTTACAGCCACCGGAATTCGACAATCTCAAGAGGACTTGTTTTGTTTTGGTGTCAGGAATAAACTCGCGACGTTTGTCCACATCTTTGTCTTTAATTCCACTGGTCAGGAAGTGATTTTGGATTCGAAGTTGGCAACCCTGTATCTCGAAAACGAGGCGGCGTAGGTCCCATGTTTATTGGAACGTTCTTTCATCTTTTGTTGTCCGGAACGCACCTGTGACGTTTGGCCGACATATTATGATACTTGCAACTTTCAACGTATTACGAATTTCATCACCCCTACCCGCCCCTGAACCCCATTACAGTAATGGTTGCAACCGAGATGTGTAATATTCTTGTTCCTTACCTCCGGCATACTTCTTCCTTGCTTTCCGTTTCATTACTACATGACATAATGCGCCTATGATTATTACAGTACGACTGGCAACGTTGCATTTTTCGTTCTCATTGGGCGCTCCACCAGTGTGGAGCCCAAACGGCTTGTCTGATTTAAAAAATTCAACTACTTTAGATTGCAAACCGATCGTTTCCAGCCACTTTTCCCTCTGACATGTTTTCGTATCTGCACTCATAACCAAGTTGGCCTATGACGAGGGACTTCTGTTAAACCCTGCATATCAAGCACACTCCATTTATGTAATCGCAAAGCTTTCCGCACTAATACTGTGAGAATCCCTATTTAGAGACATTCGCTGATTTTCTTGCCCTACGTCTCCTAGGAGATACCGGTAATCTGGAAGGATGTTCCTTGGATGTCCCTGTTACGTCTTTGTGCTGTGTTTATGTCAAAACAAATCCAGATTAAGGCAGTTCTCAGCTTCACCCGCAACAATCCTATTGAAATTACAGTTTCTGGTTATTCTCGGACATTTACTTCTCTCGTAAATATTCAGCAAATGTCCTGTGAAGAATGTGGGATCTCTCGTAGATATCCAGGAAACGACCAACACTGAATCAAATCTAATCAAACGCGTTGGAGTACTTTATGGAGGTATCAGTATTATTCTACAACCTCTACATGAAGAAGTGTTAACTATACCATCAGTTTTTACTTTTTCGGCAATGTACTGAGTGATCTACTTCAAAAACATTTCGTGTAATGGTAACTACTTGTTACGGTAATGGTAATGGTAACTACTAACGACGTAACATTCTACAAATGTGTAATTCAGTTTAAGATAGTTAAAATTCAATTCTACTTCTTGTAAGACACAATGGTATCTTAGAGACAAATCCAGCAGGCCCGTAACTTCTAAACGCCATACTCGAAATAAAGCTGCTGGTCACAGGAACATTTTTTTTTAACATGTGCGTCAAATTGTACTTCCAAAATGTACCACCCTACCATACAATTTTATTTCTCGTTAAAATTAATGTAAAAGAACGATCTCCAACAAAAGATGAAAGCACTACCTACGTATATGTCTAATGTATTTTTATCGTTGCACGTAATTTCAATGCTGCTCCTACAAATTCAAGCCTAGAGAGTTCTAACTTTCAGG
>JAGDQP010075477.1:0-10159 GCA_022664845.1 Lepisma saccharinum | reverse complement strand
ATCTTAGGGAATTACAATATGAATATTTATATTTTTGCAATAGTAATGTAATACATTGTTTCATATCAATCCGGGAATGTAATCAAATAAATGGTTTCATTTAATTTTAGTGATCAAATTAATTTGCCATTAAGAAATATCCAATAAAATGAAATAAGACGAAATGAGTCAAAGTAATCAAACGAAATAATTTTAGTTCTGCTCGACCTCTCACTTTATATTGTAATCTAAAGCAGTGGCGTTGACAAGGGGGGCGAGGCCCGTCCTTCCAAGAGGAGAAAAATATTTCTAGACTTGTGCAGCAAGTGCTGTGAAGCCTGAAGTGCCCACTCTGTCCATCTGTCGACAACCTTCAACTCAGGAACTACTGGGGCTAGAAAAGTGGTTGAGGTGTCATTGGAAGGGTCTCGTTAAGATTAGTCAAACCCGTACAGATCATACACATTACAGGGGCGGTTCTGGAGATAGGGGCAATTCATAACTTAGGAACTACTAGGGCTAAAAATGTGGTTGAGGTGTCGTTGGAAAAGGTCTAGCTGCAATTTTTCCAGCAGGACTTTGATCATCCAAATACAATGCTCGTTGCTGAAGCTTGGCAATAGCATATGTGCACAATCCTCCAACTTCTCCGCGTCACTTATTTTATAATAATTACTCTCCTACTTGCCGATATCGCAGCAGCAGTAGGTCTATTGTTCGAAGTGTGCGGTAGCCTATTGTAGATTACCTTCTGTAAGGGATTTTTTTTTTAAAAAAAAGAATAAAGCCTTTCTAGGGAAAAAAAGGATGTGCTTTAAAATTCTGGGAGATATCGATATTTGGTTCCTTCACAGAAATAATATAAAGAAATGATGTAAAGACATTAGTAATGATTTTCCAGTCCGGTTGTCATCCCTCTAAAATAATGTTATTTTAAATTCCTATTCGATCGCGAAAATCGATCCAGATAGGAAAGCGCGAAAATAGGTTTGTCTTTGATAGAAAAGGAATAAAGCCGGTGATGCCGGTAAAAATAGAGGTAGAGGGTGTGCGTGAGTATTTATACATTCTAATGACTTCTTACCGCTCACAGCTCTAAGAGACTTTTAATGCCCCGGGTTTTTCTTTCGGTAAGTTCAATCTGACGACGTGAATAGCCAGAAAATTGTATTTGAATACTAAAAAAAAAAGAAAGTTAAAACGATTCCGCATTGTTTTCCTGCAGTGTATAGTAGGCCTATGTTTTTTAACTGAAACTTTTAAAAAATATCATTAAAACAGTAGCTTGCATCCCAATACATAACTCTGTGTAAACCGCTTGCTCTACAACTTTTAGATCCGGTGCTATGCACTGAAAATTCACTCCCGAGAGAAAATCCATTATGGTGGAATATTTTACAAGATGGAAACATATTTCCTAAGGGAATGATTTGGGACTTTATTACGTTATTCATAATTATTGAAAGAACTTATCAACCAATTTTAGCTAGTTGTTTAGTTTTCCTCGCTTTAGCCAAATGTGCCATCTTATTCCTGTACTACTGATGAATACTGGAAAATGCAAGTTATCTAACATGGTTAAAATAGTATTATATCGAGTATTGTATATTAAAAAAGTAACTTGTCACCTACCTGAAATGTTTAGCCGAGGTCCTTGCTCTGTCAATACCTGGTGGCGCCATCCCTTGCTGTTACAACAGCAGCCACCCTCGGCGACATGCTCTAAAATAGTTGTGGAGGACGGCCTTTAGAATGTTCCGTCATTCCTGTAGCAAAATCTCAGACAGTTGGCCAATGGAAATTGACCTTATCCGCCGGTTCAAATAGTGCCAAAGGTGTTCTATGGGATTGAGGTTGGGACTACGCATTGTCAACTTGGAAGTAACAGGGACAGTGACGGATAAAGAGAGAGGGCGCGCAACCCCTCAAGGAAAAAAATATTCCTATAGCATTATTTCAACAATTTATCTAAAAGCAGCTTCGATTTGTTTCCTCTTATCTAGAAATATCGATTTTTAGAGATATGAATGTTATATTCCATGATAAAACGTAGCAATAAAAAGATAAATATGATAAATTTATACTTATCATAAATATGATAAAAGGTCACTTAGCGGGAAAATATTGAAAGTGCTCCTGATTTATTCCATTTGCGCCTCCCCACTCACGAAAATTTTGGATCCGCCACTGAACAGTGATCCACTGCAACAAACCGACACACATAACTTAGAAGCATTTCATTGTCTAGAATTTTACAGTACAACTCAGCGTCTTGTCACGAACAAGCACCAGTGGTTTCACACCGTAATGCTACCACCACCAAATTTCCTAGTGGGCACTATACACCGCGGTAGAGCGCGTTCTCCGGGTATACGCCACACTTATACACGTCGATCGGATCCAGTCAGTATGAACGTTGACTCATCTCTTCATAGAACCAATTTCCACTGTTCGCACTTGAGCCTCCGACCTTGACATGGGGCTTATGTGGATTCCACCTAAATATCTTAGGTGGTGGGCCTCTGTTCACAATGTTTCAATGGAAACGGATACCCCTGTACGCTGTTACCTCCTACAGTGTCTCCACTTTCCACTTACGGAGAACGAATGCTACAGCTGACTGAGGCCAGTTTAACTTATAATGACTATTGTCCTGCTGGGCCAATACAGCGATGGCATCACACGTGTATACCCTTATCAAAGTCCGACTGCACCACGTCTTCTTCACAACTTATTCTCTTGCTCACTGAATAATACCAGACATGATTCAGGTCACATGGCGGCCGAACGAGGCCAATCACCTACCGTCACAGGATGATTACTTTTTATAGATAATATTATCTTGTCTAAAACTACTTGAGGAAATCAAAACACCGAAGTAAAAGTATGGATTTATTTTAAATTTAAAAGACATTTACATACATTATCAGTAAAGATAGTTCAAAAAATTTTCAATTCAAGAAATTGAAATATTAAATAACACTCCGAAAAATATTCTGTTGCAAAGATGGATAAAAATACTTGTAAAATGCATTAAGTAACAATTATATGAAGTAAAGAGTTTTCAAAAATAAAAAAGCATCAATGTAAAAATATTTATTCGTCAGATGTCTGCTTACTGTCTTTAGATATTTCTTTCAAGGTATTGTACACCAGTACTTCTGTCATCCACTGAAGAACGCTACTTTGTCGTAAAGCGGACAGCATATCATCAGTCGATGATTTTGCAAAAGTCGTCACGAGGTCTATAATCTCTTTCGCTTTCACCGCTACAATAAAAACAAAAATAACATTAATTTATTCTGCACTCCACCTCCTAAATAAGAGAGAAAGAGAAAGAGAGAGAAACATAGAGGAAAAAGAACATTAGAAATTAATCTTACGGGGACTCAGGTGAGTTATTTTCTTAGTGACTGCATATTTTGGACTACTGAAACTTGACCAGATTTAAAAATCACTAGTCAACCAATTTGAACTTGAATGGAGTATTTCAAATTTATTGTCTATGGTCTATTTAGGTTGAGGCATAAGTTCGCCAAATATCTGAGAGCTGACGCTCCTGGTGAGCACTGTTCACAGTACAAGGACGAGAAAAGTAGCGGTCACGACCTTAGTTTCAGTATATAAAGGTTTGACTTAGACCATGAGACTTATTTAATATATATGAACCCCCTTATACGTAACGTAGGAGAATGTACGAACCATAATAAGACACTTAAGAATAGTTCTACATTAACGTACAAGTAATTGAATAGCTTATCTCTTTTTAAGAAGTTGTTGTTATTATTTTCACATATGTGTAATCATGAAACACACACAATACGTTTCTTATAGTTTTATTTGTACACAATTGAGCATTTAATCATTTTGTTTACACTTCATAAATACTTTTATATACTATAAAGCACCACATGTATTCTTTCCATTCATCAAAGACAATCTAATTCACGTGTGCGCAATAAAATCAACAACTTCAATTGTCATATTTTTTTCTGCTCAATCCTGGTAATCAAGATTTCAAATTAATAACAATTAAAAGCACTGTTAAAAATCAAATTTTCAAGTTAATTAAAATTTCATAAGAATTAAATTAAACAATAAAATCAACTTTACATATTTGAGTTCATGAATATCCACGTCATCAACCCGTTTCACATGCTCCTTCTTTGCAAAATTATGAAGTAATTTCAAAAATAAATTGTTTACCTTACTCAAGTGTTCCTTGTAAGTACATTATATTTGGCCTTTGAAAATATAACACTTATTAACATGTTGTCCAAAGATCTGCATAAATTTGTGGTCATCTTTCGTTTCTTTTTATTAGCTCTGCAACTAGCTTTTTTTACTAATGCCTCTATGTGCCGTGTCAATATGTCATCATAACCAATTCCATATGCCTTTGTTAACGCTCTGTTAGCTAAATATTCACTTTCACAGAAATCTTGCTTGTTGTAATAGTCACAAGCCTGTAGATAAATCTCTTGAAGCTTCATGAGTTGGACGTCACGTCCTGCTCTGCTCTTATTTATTTTGTAAAACTCATTTTCTTTATTCAGTGACATTATAGTTAATTCCAAAAATTCAGTCTTGAAGGACCACTATCCCTGGGGCAGGCGAAAGGGGCACGGAGCCCTGTCACCAAATGGAAAAGACACATATCATAATCATATTAGTTCACCTACCCGGAAGGGAAAGTTCTTTCAAAGCCACAGATGAGGGCATATACTTAAAGTATAACATTCATTAAAAAAAAAAAAAAAACATGTTCGGAGAAAAGTCAAGGCCAGTATCTACCCATCGTTGCCTTGCCTTTGTAGAAAGACCGCACATAAATTTCGTTTAACACCAGACTTAGCATATGAAGCATACATAAGGAAAGATCGGAAGGAAGTGCCAGAACGTAGAAAAGTTGGCGACAGAAAAAGGCTGAAAAATACTAGAAAGACAAAAGGATGGGGGAGGCTACGACAAAATCAGCATACAGGAAAGATCAAAACCTTAAACCAAATACCTGCACAAAGCACGGTCAGAACACACGTGCAGCGTAAACGTTCACTTGCTTCAAAAGGAAAAATAATCTTTAAAACCTAACATCATCCTATTTCCGCATCTTCAGAGCCAAAGCTATGCAGAAAGAGGATAGGAGAAAACTTTAAGATAAACATGCCCCTAAAGGAAACCGCAGTAAAATGTAGAGAAACATTAGAATCAAAAAATGCTATTTTAGTGAGCTACCATAACAAAGTTACAATTCGAGGTACCCCCATCAAGTTATCAAGCAGTCCGGCTAACCCTAAGCACTTTCTACCTTACTCATAACCACTCACATCGCCTTCACCTAACTTTCGTTCCCTAAAACCCAAGAGAAAACGCAAATACGAACTAATATTCACCAGGCGGATTCGATCCCGTCCCTGGACAGTAGCCAGAACTATGCACATCGGCACTGTAGAATAAGTCCCGAGGCAGAGTACCCTTGCATCTTCCTAAAAACAAATCCTGCAACATCATTCCTCTATCCAGCAACCAACGTCGTTCTGCCAAAATCTGATCCACACATACTTGAACCGTCAACCCGAGACTCGATGATCGGACTCTCGAACTTTTGTCCCTAAGAGAGTACAAGGCACTACCGGCCCAACGCGAATTTACACTTAGTATATGAATTTTGATGAAAAGCTTCCGCTAATTAACTATCTGAGTTATGCTAGACCTTAGCACGACACATCAAATTAAAATCCATTTGGAAACTGATTTCAGATATACCAGGAAATACGGACTATCACTGAAGAAAGTTGAGAAACTTTACGACACGTAATATAAATAATCAGAGTCTCAAACTATCATGGTATAGAAGCTACTGTTTAAATGAAAACTTTACACCTTAAATATTGGGTAGAACAGGATTTTATTTCCTCTGCCGAAAATATGTTGCTCTTGAATCAATAACATATCCTGAACTTTGCTGTTACAGAAATTCGACAGAATAAAACTGTAAAACAGCAGCAGGCATCAGATTATCCAGTAAACTTTTGTCTTTTCTTCGGGTTTAACAGCAATTCAAATGTTATTGGATTTTATTTCTACTTTAAACAACATTTCGAAAATTTTCAACCTCGGTGTAGAGCAACTGTAGCGACCCATTGTCGGTTGGTCGCGACAAATTTTACCCTCTCCCCCTTTTTTATATGTCTTCTTTTTTTTGTTCGTGCTTTGTCGGTGATATTTTTTCGACTTCGGCTTTCTTCAAATTTTTTATTTGTCCAGATGTCAAAGAAGCCGAGCCATTCCGGTTATCTCTTCCATTGTTTTGTTGGCGGGATTTTATTCTTATTGTTTCTTAACTTTATTACTGAATTATTCTTTGCATATTTTATTGCATTATTTTCTTTCGTTTTAAATCTTCATAAATAAATTTAAAACTCTGATTGTTGATTTATTTCGTTGAGAAATTTAGGTGGCTAAGCCACACCCCCTTTCGCCTTTTCTTTCTGTTTCGATCCTCTTCTCTGATTGGCTGTTGCCGATCAGGCAGTACTATTATGTTTGTCGACTTGTAAAAGCTACACTGAAACCGGCTGCCCTCGAAAATTGCACATATGAAGTAAATAATTATGCAGACCAGTATTAAAAGTTTATAGAAATCAAAAGCAACCTCGTCTGATGAAATATATCATATTATGTAGCCGCCTTATTCAATTCAGCAAGTTGAAAGCTGAGAATTTATATTTTTTGCTGGCTGTCTTTTCTCCGTCCATATTGGGTGAAATTAGAAGCGAACGACTTCAAGCTTTTGGTGGTTCATCAGTGTGTGAGGCGATTTTGTGTTATATGTGATGTGCAGTGGTTGTTTTCTTTCGTTTTGTAAATAAAAATAAATATAATAATCTGTGGCTCTAGGTCCGTTTACTTCAGTGTGTGCGAAAGTGATTTAGAGTACCTACAGTTGTCAGTAGTTTGTGTTTTAGTGGAATTATGAGTGAAGTGGAAATGTTCGCTTAATTTGACAGGTATCGGGGGTCGGTTTACAATCAGGTATGTATGGTTAATGTCTTAAATTTCTCATTCTCTCTCTGAAACCCAAGTCTGGTTCACATATGTTTAGATAGCGAATCAACAGCACGTTAACATTGGTTCGAAAGCATTGAATATTTTAACTTGTATTGCACTATAGATGATACTAATTTTCCCACTCAGCATTTTTTTGTTAATTTCGGAAATTAGTGTGGCTTAAATTCCACGAAACTGTACTGTATGTCCGTTTTATTTAAAGTAAAATTTAAAGGATTCGCAATGTTTTATTTCGATTGGAAACGAAGTTCAAAACTCCTTCGTTGCGTTCGCAAGTTGTTAGCCAGTTCGCTCATAGAAATTCGTTCTGTAAATTTATTCCTAACCCGACTATAGTATATGTTGGCTAAATCAAATTAGAGGTTAGGTTGTGTTAAGTTCAAAAATGGAAAATACATAAGAAATATTTGACAACGAATTTGGAATATTAAAGTTAAATTTCTGCCCAGTAGCTAAATTTGTAATTAATCTTATTTGTGGAAAGAAATGTTATGCTTCGGTGATTGTAGAAATTTTGTTTAACTGGGCTAAAATATAGAGTGTCTACCATATTTGCAAATTGAAAATAACCTAATCCTTTTTTTTTTTTGGGGGGGGGGGGAAGAAATGTGTGTGAAATCTTGTCTCTGCTCATAAGCAGAGCATTTCGGTAAACAATTAATTTACCTTCTGATATCTGAAATTAACAGCATCTTTAAAAACACGTTTTGATGTGCTAAAGATTCTCTTCAGAAACTTTTTTTTTTTTTCACGGAATTCAGCAATCAGTATTTTGCATTGCTTTGTTATTCTTAAGCACGAATAAATTATATTTTACCAGATATTCCTTGTGTTAAGTATTTAGTTAAGAAGTAGGTAGTTTGCTAGCACAGTGGTATTACTATAAAGGTTCCCAACCTTTCGCTATTTCAGTCCGCGAAGTGTTATTTCAGGTGTATATGAGAAAATACTTCAGATGAAGTTAAAGTTTTGATATTTTGATTCGATGCTTCAGCAAACATTAGTGAATAGTCAAATCAGTGGTGCTTATCAAAATTAACTAGTGTGCGGGTGCGTTGAGCCTTGTACAATTTAGGGGCCTATTTGTGTTAGGTCACTAAAACAGCGATTTGTGTTTTGCTTTCCTGCGGGATGTCCTCGCCTGCGTCTCCTCCCCCCCCCTTCTTTTGGGGGCCTTTTTCTTCGTGATCTAGCTGTCTGCTTTTTGCCAATTTTCTGCGTTTTTGGCACTTCTTTTCGGGCTTCTTCCATGCATGCTTCGTGGTTGTATCAAACAAACTTGAAGTCAACTTGTACTTTGTGAACACATGAACTTCGCTCTCTTCCTCTCTACTTGAAAAAGTGTGAATACACGAAATATAGTGACTTTTTGTGTGTACATGTGAATATATGTGATCTAATGCGAAAGTAAGCTGTATTATCCTTTTTTCTCCTTCATTTCTCTTAAATTTACCTTATATATATATATATAGCTTGTTTATGAACCACACCGACAAACTTCGGCAAGTGATTCCTCACATCAAAACAAAACAGAAGTTCCTTCGAAATGTCCATAATTTTGGCTGCCGAAAGTGTGAGAAAATGAACTTTCGAGCTCCACAATTCTAATACTACGAACAGTAGAGTTGATTCGACATGATACCATCAAAGACTAAAAACCTGGTCTATTTGAAAATGCATATTTCAAAATTTCGGGATGAACACGCAAGGGATTCCTCAAAAGTATATTTTTGATGTAAAGGTAGGTCGAAATAATCATGAACGACTTCGAGTGTGAGTAAAGATTACATACGTCATTCCCAGCATCCAATCCTACAATGATATTCAATCTCGTAAACGTCAATGAAAGTACTATTCAATTCTTACTCCTGTTTGTTATGCAACCATCCTTTTTTTTTTTAGAATTTTTTTCGGTATATGGAATCTACTTGAGATATCGACTTGTCGCAAGCGAATTGTTGTTACTTGGTGGAAAGCCGTGCATTCACAATCATTTCGACCCACCTTTACTTCACAGAATTTCTGGGAATCCCCTAATTCCTTTCGAAAATTTGTCAGAGGAACTTTCTTCTTATTTTGATGTGAGGAATCACCTTCCGAAGTTTGTCGGTGTAGTTCATAAGCACGCTGTTGTCGAACTATACGATAGTGTATGAGAAAAGCTTAATATAATACCAGAAAAGAGCACAAAATTAGAAATAAGCAAACTACGCCTTTTTTTTTTTTTTTTTTTTTTTTTTTCAGAAATCTTGTTAGTCGAGGAAAGAAATGATAACTCTTGCTGAACATATATATATACTTGATAAGCTAACTATTGCACTGAAAACATACAAGTTACTTACCTTTGATATTAGAAGACAGACTAGTTTCTTTCATGTCTGCAATCGCATTGGAGAGTGATGGGTAGCCAGAGACAGAAATTGCTGAAAGAAATCAAATATTTTCCTAAACTGAAGTCATGGGGAACAAAATGTACATCATTTTGCTTCCAATTCATTCAAGCATAACATTGCAAATGGGAGTAAAAAATAGTATCTCTTGCTATTCAATAACAACACTATTTTTAATTTTAATATATGTCTGCTGAAAAGAATTCGAAATTACATCAGCAGCATTTTTACTGAAAACAGAAAACTAAGTTTACTATTCCCTTCTGATTTTGTTAACATACTTTACTAATCCAATTTCTTATTTTACAATAATAAATAAATAAAAATGAAATATGTAAAATTTGACTAATCTTCACATACTAGAGAGGGACTACTACCAAATGTGACAATAAGGTTTGCGAACTCTAGGTACTGGGTCCAAGACAACACTGTACACAAATTACCTCACACGCAGATAGGCAACCTTCACATCTTATCTTTGTATTTCTGTAATTACCGAGCCCTTATTGCCGTTCGTGTGCAGAAATACCTAATCTCTGTAAGCAAATACTTTACACGGTTTCTTTTCAACTTTCTCTGTAAATATCTTAATAGGTTAATATCCGATTAATGGAACATTCTTTATTAAAATATCCGATCATTCGAATAATTTCATTTTCCGAATAATTATACGATAATGGAAAATAAAACAATTCTTCGAAAAATATTCGTAATACTCT
>JAGDQP010075476.1:0-10160 GCA_022664845.1 Lepisma saccharinum | reverse complement strand
ATTCCTCCACTTAATATTTTTGGAAGAAAATATTAGTTATAGCTTGCTGTGGAGGAATAGTGATACTATTGTCAGAAGTTCGCACTTAATTATAGTAGTTCGTATGTAATTAACGTGAATTTTATATATAATTATTTGGAACTAGTGGTTTAGTGGTATCTCTAATCTTACTGAGTTTCATAATATTGGATGTTAAAATGTGTGACCTCGGGGGGAGGGCGATGGGTTGTAACACCACTATTTAAAGCTACTTTAGTTTATTTATGATCAGACTTGTGCTTTTGCAGGGCTGGTTCTTGTGCCACTACGGAAGGGGGCGAACCGCTTCCCCCTCCCCTCTGAATCTGCCTACGTCTTTCCCGGTCGACATATTCCAGCGGTTTTTTTTTAAAAAATCCTTTCTTCCTTCCGTCCACTTGACTATGATTTTGCACCCGACTGGGATGGTACCTCAACAAATCAGCATATAGGCCTACCGTATCGCATTCCTCCCTTTTTTCCTTAAAACCGTGCCACTCTTGTGAGCATTAGAATCTTAGTTAAAAGTCTCGACCAAGAAAATACGATCATGTAAGTTTAAATGAATGAATGTGTAAGTACAGGGTGGCCTATAATTATGTATATGATGTTTCAAAGACGGCGGTAAAGAAACTAGCAACAGAACTTGAACACAAAATTGAACATAAATACATTACTTTCATATGTTTTCTTACAAGAATTTTAATCTACCTTCTCCATGGTAGCTGTACTGCTTCAATAGAGGAAGTTCATATTTGAATGTGAAGAAACCTGAAAGTATCATTCCATCAGAAAAAGTGGTGAGATAAAATGTAACAACTAAAATAGCCTGGCTACAACTACAGATTCTTGATGGCCTGTAGACCATAGGTATTAGGTTGGGAATTAATTTTATAAAATACTGACTATATATCTTATTTACTTCATTTTCTTTTATTTCAGAGAAACATGCCAAAAGTTGTTGGAAGTGGTAGAAAAGTTAGTAGTGAGTGGGCTGAAGTACTAAAAGTAGACGGAGACTCAAATTGTAAATGCAAACACTGTAACAACGAAATCAGTTCCAAAATAGAAAGAATCAGAGCTCATTTGAAAAAATGTCAAGCTCGGAATAGGAAGTCTGAAGATGAGCCGTTACAAATTGATCTCAGAGAGGAGTGTTCAACGATAGTGTCACCTTCTTCAAGTGCTAGTTCCAGTGTCGATACCTCCTGTGCTCCAAGTCCAGTCAGTGCGAGTTCAATTTCTAAACCCTTTAATCTTCAACCTTCTATAAGTGGCTTCGCGATGAAAACAACTGAACGTCAAAAACAATTACTTGATAAGGCTATAGCGCAGTTCCTCTTTGCAGCAAACATTCCTTTCAATGTTCCTGAACTTAAACACTTTAAGGAAATGATTGAAATGTTAAAGACCCGGTTATTCTCTCCATCTTCAAAATTGATAAGTGGTAAACTTTTAGATACTGCAGCAGAAGAGACTGAAGCTACGTTGCGAGAAAAGTTGGCATCGAACAGTGTTACTTTGACAATAGATAAATGGTCTAATGTGAAAAATGACCCTATTCAGGCTGAGTATCCACACGGGATCTGAAAGTTTCCTTCTGCATACTATGGACTGCGGTTCTGAGAAGAAAACAGCTAAAAGATGTGCTGAAGTGGTTGATTCAGCAATTCAAGAATGTGAAGAAAAGTTTGGTGTTAAAGTGTTCGCTATTGTTACAGACAATGAAAATAAAATGTAAAAAATGTGGCGTCTTCTGAAGGAGAAGTACCCGAAAGTAATCATGTATGGTTGCTCTGCACATTTGTTGAGCTTGGTTGAGAAAGAAGTTTCGCCTAAATCGGTATTAAAACACATTGTTGAGGTACAGAAGCATTTTCGCAACGTTCATCAGGCACACGGATGGCTAAAGAAGAAAGATGGTTCGATGCCTCAGCTTCCAAATGATACACGTTGGAATTCCTATCTTGATTGCGTCAACACTTTCTTGCATAATTATCACAAGTACAGAGAGGGAACATTGGAGCATAAAGACGAAATTGACAAGTCAATTGCTAAACTATTGGACAATGTTCTCATTTATACGGAAGCTCAAAATCTTGAAAAGCAATTGTCGGTAGTTTCTGGATATTTTGCAAGCGGAATCAACTTCATTATCTTGTGCAGTGGAAGTGTGGTTGGATCTACTTGATGGTGACATTTTGAAGCCGTATTTCAGCGTTTTTAAAGAAAGATTTGATCAAGCCATACAACTGTTTCACCTGCTGGCGAATTTAATGGATCCGAAATACATGGGTCGTCGTCTCACTAGTGAGCAGGAGAGCGCAGCAGAAAATTGGCTGTTAGAAAACTATCCTGAATATCTTCCGGGAGCTCTAGCATTTAAAATAAAATATAGAGAATACTTTGCCACGTCAGTGATTCAGGAGACAATCATCAACCAGTTTTCTACTGCAAAATGGTGGAAAATAATGAAAGAGAAAGCAGAAAAAGGTTCTAAATTACCTCCGGGGTTTTGTGACTTCTTTTCTCATCTTCATTCCACTCCTGCAACATCGGCGTCAATTGAAAGAATATTCTCGACTTTCGGATTGATATGGAATAAGATTAGAAACAGGCTTGGGGTGGAAAAAGCAGTGAAATTAGTTAAGGTATATAGATTTTTAAGATGAGGTAGTAAAGGAGATTCTACGGACTGGTGATGTGATTCTCTCACATCGTGCAACACTGAACTTAGTTACTGTGGAAAATCATTTACTATCAGGAAGTAAAAGTGATTCTACGGAGTGGGGATCCATTCATTGTGCAACACTGAGCTTAGTGACTGTAGACTAGAAAATCTTTTCAAACTAAATCAGAAAATATCTTTCACGTTTTAGTTTTTCAACTTTTTGTAATTTACTTCATCTTCAATGGCATTTGTGTTGACTGGAAGACCTAGCCATATTTCATTCTAATTCCTACATTCTAGGTCATTGCTCTCAAATTTTATTATTGCTTTTTGTTTTGCAATATTTTCTAGAACATAAAATAGCATATTTTACTTCAAATATAAACATAATCCGTACATTAATCTGTTCTATAATTATCTCAAACTAAGATAAGTTTTTTTTCGTTCATTGATTCAGAATTTTTGGTCTTAGGAAAGACTTAATTATTATATGTTGAATGTTGTTGTATACCTTAATGTGAAAGCATCTAATTCGCCCAAAGAAAGTCCAAAATCTCTTAAAAATCACTTTCAATGTGATCACCTTAGTTGTAACGTGGGTTTTTTCAGGTGGGTCCAACTAGAAAAAAGCCGGTGGGTTTTTTTCGGACTGGGCCCACTTGGGCAAACCATGGGTTAGACGCGTATTCTTTTATTAATTATTATTATTCATTTAAACTATGGTATTGATAAATCCCTGGTAAGGAAAAAAGTCCAGGGGAATTACCTCTGGAAATAACACAAAACTTAAACCTCTACAACAGCTTCATCAATCTGAAAAACGTTCATTAAGGTATTATCACTTTCATAATCTGGCCACAACACGTTGAGGTTCTACCAAACGGTTAATCATATGGGGGTTAATACGTTACAGTACAGGTTAAATATTTTACAGCCATAGCAATACATTAGTAAGGTTAATCCTGTAATACTTAAATTTGCATTTTAGCCCCACAAAAGTTCCAATTAAATTCCAGAACACTAGAACAGAATTTCCCTCTTCCTGACTTCACTCTTGACGTTCGTTATAATCATACTTTTGAAATAGGCAAAGCATTTTAAAGTTTGATCAAGCTCATTTTAAATTCTGAAACTGGCTCTATTTTAGATTAGTGTATGGCCCTTGTGTTCTAACAATTTCATTTGACCTCTTAAATTTTACCAAGTTTCTGCCTCAAATTCATTAGTATATGTTAGCTGGAGTTAGTTTATTTAGATCATGTTAGATAAAGCTACTTCGCTTAACTAAACTGGATTTCTTTCCTGATAATCTCAAACTAACTACGGAAAACCTGTTAAAATTTTCAATGCGCCAGGTCAAAACCCTGAACTGCGTCTATGCATGTCAAAAAAATTCAAGAAACACGTCTTAGGGTAAAAAAATAGCATATGAAGTGATTTTATATAGATCCAGTACAGGTAATATAATAATTCACCAATTGTGTTCTATATTCAACACTCTCCTTTGATCCGGAACGCCACGGGATATCAGTTTAGCTTATGGTGGGTATTTTTTACACCCCATCATCCAAGGTTAGCGAATCAATTTGTGACATTGTTTTGCTTGAGTTAGCGTAGTTGCAGTTGACTGTCAGTTCCAAAAAGAGCGCCTGGACAGATTGCGAGGGCTGGCCCATCCACAAGGTATCATTCATCTTCTTATCGTTCACCTCAAACTGAACGAAGTCATTCGGATGACCAATCGCGCTCTACCTGATTACGAATACCAATTTTATTTAAGGTCATTAGGGAACTATTGGCTCAGGAAGAATTAGTGGCATGAAGAAAGCTGAAGAACCCCGAGTAACCCACGTACACGCTGTTTGTCCACCACAATTCGTTTCTTTGTTTGGTTTGTTGCGCATTATTTTGTCCAATGTAAAAATGGCCTTAGCTGTATTTGGATACTTAATAAATAAATAAAAAAATAAACAAAGCATGAGCACGGATCGAACCGAGAACCCCACACACCAGAGGTGAGCGCTCTACCACTGAGCTACCGTCCGATAAAACGTTATGCAGTAACAGAACAAATATACTTAATTTCGTATTTTCTTGGCTAATTGTTTCAGATTTTCCAAGTCACGGAAAATAAGGTTTGGTCAGAATACATCAGATTAGTCTGACCATGATTACATCAAACTGGATATGTTCTTAGCATTCTTTCCCTAAACCATTACACTTTGTCAGAACTGTTAATTGTAGCTGTAGGCATGTCTTCTAATTTCCTTCCACCACTACACCATCCTACAGTGAAGGGGGTTAACTTGAGATGTGGTCAGCCACATTTATACAAATCCCCGAAGAAATGTAGTTCGAAATTTTTTTAGTGTTATTCAGAACGTGAGATTGAGTCGTGAAAGTGTAATGGAATAAGAGAAGGCGTTTCGACTACAGCTGCGCACTCTCGCAGTGTGATTATAGATAAATAATGGCGTAGAAGGTGGAGCCTCATCCATTAGTATTCCTTCCTCGCATGGCGTACATATTACTTATGAACAGAAGTATCACACAGGCCCTAATTATAAACAAAACAAAAAATCTAACCAGGCTTTAACCATCCACCTTAGCTCGGTCGGCATTATTTTGTGTGCGCAGCATTTCTTTAGGAAATCATTTGAACAGTCGCATTAAAGTGGCAGACCACATCTAAAGTTTATCCCACTTGAGAAAGCTATCCCCATCTATGCTAGTCTGATTTTAAGTACACAAATTCATTGAACGTAAGATTAAAATTCACCAAATAATTACTTTGAAACTTTCTATTCCATCAAACGTAATTTAAAATATATACTTTGCGCTTTTTTACAATAAAAGCAAATATAAGCAGCAATAAATCAGTACTAAAAAAATCTACCTATACAGAAAATAGTATTAAAGAACAATCCAGAGATTGGAAGACAGCTATATTCGTATAGCACATAAAATTTACACATTAACACAATTTGAAACACAAAAAAATAATGGGAATTTCACACAAATCATACCGGTTATGAAAACAAAGTTAATCAATTTTCTGATTCAATGTCAAATCGGGTACTACAGTCGTAGCTTATTCATCATAGCAGTTAACATTTTGCCTATTACATCACTAAAAGCTATATACTGAACATATATATATGTCTAACTCCTTGAAAGGTTTTATTATGCGTTACTTTTTCCATACACACTTGCGTTGTCAAAATTCAAAGTTGAGCTTGTGTGTATCCTCTTCCCATAAAAACAACACTGCGCCCATACCGCGTATTCGGTTGCCCAGCACTTACACTCCGAAAATAATTGGTTCTTACGACAGGTTGTTCTTGATTTCTGTAATAACCTGGAAAACTTTGTGCTCGTTCCTGACCCTTGTTGGCTGCAACAGAACCTTGACTTCTACTGACTCCTACCATAGTTGTACCACGTTCTTGGCTCCTATTAAAACCCGCCTGCCAACCCGCATAGTACGCGGCCTTCTGTTTACCATGGTCTTCTGCAGTTTTCACATTAAGTGGCTCGCCTCCGTTTTCTAATACATGTCCATTTAATCCTTTTATTGCCTCCTGGGCTTCTTGACGTCTGTCAAATCTCACAAACGCAGCACCCTTCGGTAGTCCAGTTATTTTATCTTTGAGAATATTTATTTGTAGAATGTTGCCATATTTACCAAATATTTTTTCAATTTGAGTTTCTGTAATGCCCCGAGGCAAATTTTTTACATATAGGTTGGTCTTTTTGATATCTTCTCCAGGTGGCCTAGCGTATGATACTTTCAACCGTTTATTTTGAACCTGTAACCCATTTAGCGTTTTAATCGCTTTCGCTGCATCACCGGCGTTTTGATAGTTGACAAAGCCAAAGCCATAGCTATAACCGATTTTAGTATTCCTCATTACACGACAACTTTTCAATGGGCCAACAGTCACAAACATATAATACAGTTCCGTCTCCGTCATAGTCTGTGGTAAGTAATTTACTATTAAACTTGTTCTATTTTCTCCTTCTTCCCTAGGTGTTTGTAGATCAGCCATCCTGAACGTGAGTTACATACACCTAGTTAAAATTTCTCTCGTTGCCATTTATTGTGGTAACAAAATAGTCTTCAACTTGCGTGCAAACACATTATTGGTCACTGACGTCGATGAATGTGAGTTTTACGCAGTAGATATGTTCAATACTTTTCCTAATAAGCATGAAATCAATTTGGTACTTCTACTGAATATGATGAAATATTTCAAATATACAAACAAATTTCCAAATTAGCAACACATCCCAAACAGAAGCGATTGTCTCTTGCCTTTGTAAACATAACACCATCGACCACAGTTGCCAGTTATCACACAATTACTATTATTTTGGAAGTTTCACTTACTTCCACCTCTACGTACAGTCACGGAAGTAAGTACTGCGGGAGTTGAATAAAAGCTGGCTGGCATTTAGCTTTTTATTTATATAATATTTATGGGCCAGACAGGTAGTTATGATTAAGCTGTGACATGGTTGAGGAACGGTATGTGGCAGCCTTGGCCTAATGTGTCTCTATCAAGTCCTTTTCTTCTTCTTCTTCAAGACTCCTCGGCACGAGGAGGTAAATGGAACCGGTAAAATAATGCACCTTTCTTTCCAGTCAATACAAGTATATGTTAATTAGTAACAATACGATTTGATTTGATTTGATTTATTGCGTTCCTTAGACCAATACATTGTACTCATTTGCACATATGGTATAGAACATGTCCATAATAAGAATACATATTTTCTTAAATTACATAGAATACATAGAAAATTGTTTTGTAGCAGTTTTTCGACATAATTCACTTTCATTATCACCTATTTTCTTTACCCTTATAATATTTAGTCTTGCAAGTACTCATCAACTGTATAGTAAGTTTTGTTTGTCAACATTTTCCTAACTTCACGACAAAATATATTGATATCCTTAATATTTTTTAAAGTTTGTGGCAATTTATTGTATAGGGCTATACCGAAGTAATGCGGTGATCTTTCGAAAATTTTTGTTCTGTGGGACATTTGTCTAAGATCATTTTTCATTCTTGTGTCGTGTCTATGTATATCAGAGTGTGTAGTGTAGCCATCAAGGTTACTTTTTATCAGCTTTAACACCTCGTATATGTACAAACATGGAACTGTTAGCAAATTTAATTTCTTGAAAATTTGTCTGCAGCTCGCACGTAAATGTGTATGTGTAATGATTCGAATAACTTTTTTTTGTAGTCTAAAAACTGTCAATAGCCCACTTGAGGATCCCCAAAAGAGAATACCATATTTTGCTCTCGAAAAAAATGTACCATAATATAAGGATATCAATGCCTTTTTATTTAGAACAGTTGAGAGAGATCTTATTAAGAAGATATTAGTTGATAGTGTACGACATAAATTTGTTATATGCGTTTTCCAACTTAGTTTGTTGTCAATATATAGCCCTAAAAACTTAGTACTTGAGACACATTCTGTGGTGGTGTTACTTATGGTTAATTTGGGATAAGCTGGGACAGCAGTATACGAAGGAAAGAAAAAAAGACAATTAGTTTTATTGGCATTTAGGATTAAATTATTATGATAGAACCATTTTTCAAGTTTATTGGAAGCAGCATTTATGTTATCTTGCAGTTCTGAAGCATTACTGCCTTTAATTAGGATGTTGGTATCATCAGCATACAAGACCCTTGGTCAATATGTGATGGAAGATCATTTATGTATATGAGGAAAAGTAACGGACCAAGAACTGATCCTTGAGGAACACCTAAATTGACAAGGGAGGGTTTGGATGATATTTTTTGTTTATGCATGTTTTGATCCGTGTATGTGAGTTCAACATACTGATGTCGATTTTTTAAATACGATGAAAACCATTCATTAGTAGTTCCGCGTATCCCATAGGAAGACAATTTCGATAAAAGTAGTGAATGATTAACACAATCGAAGGCTTTGCTTAAATCACAACATATTGAAAATGGATATGATTTACTGTCAATAGCAGATACTATTTCTTGTATGTAACTTAAGATAGCAGTAGTAGTAGATCTATTTTTTAGAAATCCATGTTGTGAGTTAGAAATAATTTTGTTTTGTTCCAGATGGGATAATAGTCTTTTTTTCATAATACTTTCGATAATTTTGGAAAATTTAGATGAGAGTGATATGGGTCGATAATTTTCACAATTACGTTTATCCCCTTTTTTATGTAGTGGCCTGATTAGTGACCACTTTAAATTTTCTGGAAATTGCCCATGATTAAATGATGCATTAATTAAATCAGACAATGGCGTAGCAATAGCATGTATACATCTCTTTATTACAAACTCAGGTATTTCATCAGGCCCTGCAGAACTACGGTTTTTAAATTTCTTTACGATAGCAATTATTTCATAAGGATCTGTGGGTGTAAGAAA
Organism: Lepisma saccharinum; assembly: GCA_022664845.1. Taxonomy (NCBI): domain Eukaryota; kingdom Metazoa; phylum Arthropoda; class Insecta; order Zygentoma; family Lepismatidae; genus Lepisma; species Lepisma saccharinum. The sequence continues at coordinate 1,040 of JAGDQP010075476.1, read as the reverse complement.
GAAGGAATTTGAGACATGTGGTATTGGATGGGGCTCGTCTATAAACATTGCAGCATTTGGCCTTGCATTAAGGAGTTTATCTACAACATTGTTGAAGAAAGAGTTGAATATCTCTGCAATTGCATGTGGGTCATTGCAGATCTGATTATTTTCTGTTTTAAGTTCTATATTTCCTGAAGCTTTGTTGCTCATATTGGTTTCCTGTTTTATCAAGTTCCACGCCATTTTTGTTTTATTATCTGCTTTATTTATCAGGTTGTCATAATAGGAACTTTTTGCTTGCTTTATGACCTTTTTATAAATCTTCTTGTAATTTTTAAAATACTCAATAAATTTTATGTCAGTAGTTTGTTTGCTTATTAAATTGAGTGTTTTCATTTTTTGACATGATCTTCTAATGCCATTTGTGATCCATTTATTTCGCCTTTTATGGTTTACTCGTACGGTTATATGTGGGAAACATTGGTCGAACCGTAATTTGAATTTAGTTAGGAACAGCTTAAACATTTCATCAACTGAAATATACTCAGTTGCAAATATGATTGACCAGTCTTCCATTTCTAAGCACTCAATAAAACTGTGAATATTGTTTTCTCTGAAATCTCTCTTTTTTATTTTCATAGTATGACTTTTTGAAGTAAAAAAGTTTTGAATCGTGATAACTTGTCCTAAATGGCTGTTAAGTCCGAGGTTTAATATTTCCGATGTGTATATATTTGGTTTGATGTTCGTGATAATATTGTCAATTGTTGAACACGATGTTTTTGTGAAGTGTGTGGGTGATATTATTGTCGCAGTTAAATTGAAAGAACTTAGGAGATTCAAAAACATTTCGCGTTTTTTGCTTGGTGTTTGTAAATCTATGTTAAAATCACCGCATATTATAATTGAGGGATACTTCCGACTTAATTTACTTAACAACAGTTCCGTATTACGTAGAAAAATATCGACGTCTGAGTCAGGAGTGCGATAGATAACTAATAAGGCTAAATTTACTTCAGAGCCTTCTATAATAGTTGCAGTGTATTCAAAATGTTTCT
>JAGDQP010075474.1:0-10160 GCA_022664845.1 Lepisma saccharinum | reverse complement strand
ATTTTAGGTAGTCTTGTAGATGACTTGTAAAATTGTCCATTCACCTTCAAAGCATTTCACGCGGAATATTTTGAATTTCTCGCGTTATGATATCGGAAAGGGCTTTAAGGACGTGATTTGTCTATGTAAATTTCTACCTTTTAGGTAGTCCCATAGAAAATAATCACAACGTTACAGCTCTGGTGAACGAAGAGGTCACTCGACATCCCCATTACAGAACGCCCCGTTTCAATGAAAGCGTTGTAAACAAACACAGATATAGAAGATATTGATATATAGTTTTATTTATACTCTTAGATTTAGGAAAGTAGGAAAGTAAACTCAGTCTCAGTAGTAAATAAGCAAATAAGACTTTCTAGTAACATGTAGGGGAAACCGGGGTAAAATGGTCACCTTAAGGATTGTTTGGCTATATCTCGTACAATTTTTGGTTTTCTGGGTTACGATTTTCTCGGCATGTTGTGTGGATAGTATCATCTCTATTATGTGAAACTGGAGGCCAAACAACATTTGATGTCTTCTAAATTATAGTTTTTGTAACTAGGTACAAAATGACCACTTTACTCCGGGTACATGGGTAAAGCGGTCCCATAACAAAAAAACATTATATCTCTGCAGTTATATCACTAATATTATAAAATTATTTGATACAATGATCATACAATTAATGTAGTAGCCAAACACAGTGCAACAATGCTAATCACATCTGCCCAAGTGATTAAACAAAAATGGGAATGTAAACAAGTGTTCATAATGTTTTATCAATGCAGCTCTAGCTTTGAACCTGTTGAAAGCATCTATTGAACAGGCAACTGGAAAAGAAAAACTCCCATTTAGCGCGGTTACACACAAAAGTCACATATGCACGACTCACATATGTGATCGGGAGTAGGTGTCACGGCAGTAAAGGCATATTGCATCTTCATTTCCCTCTTCGGAACTTTGTTTCCTGCTCGAAAATGATGTTTCTAGTCGTTCCTGTACTTTCCCCATCGGATAAATCACTTGATTCAGCTGACTTGGAAGTGGGCCGTCTCTGTGACTGAGTCTTTCTCCGTGTCTCCTCACTTTGAGTTTCTGTCCACAAGTTGTTTTTTTAGAGACTGTTAGTTAATTTGTGCAGCAATCATGAGAGTGACAATTGACATCATGCTGTGCTGCAGTGTTTTGATACAAAAATGTATATGGGGTAAAATGGCCCCTTTGGATGACAGAGGAGGACCATTTTGCCCCATTTGTACATTTTTGTGGCAAAATACTGCATCACAGCATGTTACCAATTGTCACTCTCATGTTTGCTACACATATCTAATGTTCGATCCCTTATCGTGAAAATAAATATAGTTTAAATCATATATCAGCTATACTTTTCGAGTATGTTTAGATATAGTAAAGACCTTAGATCAAGATTCTTCAAAACGTGATTTTCTGAAATGTCTCAGCCGCTGTTATCCGCCGATCACTGAAACGGCCATAACACAACTGTCTGGTGTTGGGGATTTTAGTATAGTTTCCTATCTCCAGGGGCAGCACTAGTTTGGAAGATACAGTAAGGGGTCCGCTTTACCCCGAGGGACTGCTTTAGACGGGTGTAAACGTTTGAAAAAGTCAATATTTTTCCGCGTAGTTACAAAACAAAGATCAGGCAAAATTTCTACACTATTAAAGTATAGTACTAAAATACGATAAATTTACATTGTTTCGCATTTGGTCAGTTAGGATATGTGATATATATGTAAAACTCATATAGTGTAAAAAGTGGATTTATGCTGTTTTGAATCTGATGGCTACAATCATCTATTCTTAATTCCTCTAACTGTAAATTTTAACGTATAATGTCAGCAGTTGTGTAATGGTATATTATAGTATTTTCTAAGTGGAACTAATACTTTATACTCCAGCATTTCCTGCCCGAATAAATTCTATCAATATTTCAAAGAAGTGTTTAGTTTATGAAAGTCCATATCGAGTACTAATCTCATTGCGCATCAACAAACAACAATCTATATGTTGAATATCATAAATTATAAATAGTCCATATTGGAAAATAAGATAAAATCAAATATCTTTTGTAGCGAATAGTCGTTGGAAATCGAAATTATTGCCAGCGAGTAATCATCTTAAAATTCGACGACGCTATTCCACGTAATTATTCAATAGTTATCGGTATTTAGATATTGCAAAATTATGATCGATAGATAGATCGAGGACTCAAACAATCCTAGTTTTAACTTGTCCGAGTTCTACAGAAGCACTGTTTTCATCATTTGACTGTCCTTCCAGACAGATTGTGTAAAGCAGTGCTTTTCGACCTTTTTACTCACGAACCGACAAACTATAGGAAAACTCTTTCACAGACTGGGAAGATTCCACTAAGTTAGAGGCTTATTTGACATTCCAAGGTTGCCTGCAGGTTTTCAGATTATAGTTGTCTTGGAAAGGAAATTTAACGGTTACTATCAGTTTTTAATTTTCGAAATCTACAAAATGAGTGTTAAATAGTTGAATATATTAATTGTTGGAGGACCGGTAAATAGTGTCACGGACCGGCGGTTGAAAACCTCTGGCGTAGATATCTCTGTATCAAGCACCATTGATTTAATTAGAAATAACCTTGGAGTTTAGAATCAGTATTACAGAAAATTTACATAGTAAAAAGTATACATGAGAAAAGGCAAAAAGTAACTAAATCGATATTTACATTTTATATAGATTCCACTTGTTTAAAAGAGTGTAACTAAAAGGAAGTTTAGATATTAGAATACGCAAACACAGAAGAAAGTGCTTCAATTACCTGATTGTAAACACACGCTGAAACACAAACGGAACAGGAGAAATATTTCCTGTTAAATTATACTATAGATTGTGGTTCTTTTCAATAATATTGGGTATTAGACCTATATACGTTCTAGTGGAGTTCTAAACTGTGAATGGATCACTTTAAAACATATGTAAACACGATTAGGTTTAATTATCGAAGTGATTTAAATTTTGTAAAAAAATTCATTTGGTTATCTACTGCACTCAGACACACATTAACTCATGAAATTAAGATAAAAGCTCCATTTTAGGTCAATTTGTAATCTAGAAGGCTAACTCAAAATGATGTTATTGTTGAATTTATTGATAATCTCTTAATGAGCTTCCCTAAGATATCATAACACTTAAAACATTAAAATCTCTTTTTTTTAAAAAAAAAATATTTCTTTCTCTTCTTAACATTTCAAAACCCAAATACACAGTGTGAAAATTGAGGCACTTTGAGGCATGGAGGTGGGGGAGTAGTGTTCCTCAAGTAATTAAGCAGTTTTGTGTGGGAGTTAGTGTTCGTCAAGTAATTAAACAGTTTCGTAATCCCTTTATTCCATAATGATCTTATACCCTCGGCTATTTTATTTTCATACATTTAGAGCCTGTTTTGCACTTTTTACTACATGAATTTTACCGCAGTTACTTGGGATTCTGTCACTACATATCCTGGTTTATTGCTACATTTATTGCAATGTATGTAGTGACAAATAAGCCAATGGAAGAAACAACTTTATTAAAAGATCAAAATTAAACACATGAATGACAAACATTATTGAATCACTTCCTTACATTATATTTTTAAAGAACCTATACACTTTTCATTGAACATATCTTGTTACGAGATTATATGCAAAGTTCAAAAAGTAAGGATAAAACCATATTATTTTATACTTCCATCTAGAGTAATAATTTATGGACATTCATCTGAAGAGGCGTTGATATGTTGAAATAAAATGCACTTAAAGTGTTTTGGAGACTATATCCTGTTTATCAGATACAAATTTCTTAGACACACAATCATGTGAAGACTTGTTAACAGGTCTATTCTGTTGTTTTAATTCATTCATAAGATAGTCCATTTCGTAGGTTTGTTTAGCATTATCGACTTTGTTTGTTGACCACATTCAAAAGCGAAATTTGAAATTAAATAAAGCAATGTCAAAACTGGTGTCTTACAATTGAGAAAAAATCTTATCTGTGCAGCAAGAAATGAGATATCAGCATTTTCATTTAACTGAAAATTGAAAGATACCGGTTTGAATGAAATATCAATGAACACATGTTTCAACTGTGCATGTTCTCATTTTCAGTTAAATGAGAATGCTGATTTATCATTTCTAAGAGAATTGTTTCTCGGTGCGTCTAATTTTAAATCGTTTTGAACAGCAGTGAATCAATTCTATGCATTTTGAAACATTACAACTCTCTTTTTCGTTGTTGAGATTGAAAAAAGCAGGAACTAAGTATGTCTCACCTGAAGGGAGAAGGTTTGAGTAGCCGATATACAGCCTGAACGGCTGGAGCTAGAGAAATGAAATTTAGTATGAAGGTACATTATCACTAGTAGATTAAGCGAAAGGTAACAAAAGTCGCTATCTTGGATCTAAAATGGTCATTCTTGTATAGAATACACAGCCTAAACTGTTGGAGCTAGAAACACCAATTTTGGTATAACGGTACAGCTAAACTAATAGGTTACGAAAATATTACAAAATATCTCCAAAGACATAATCTTTTATCCAAAATGGCGGACCCGAAAAACTAATTATCAACACCGTTTGAGCTAGAGATACGAAATTTGGCATACATGTGTGTTATCAAGAGTGGTTTACGAAAATATTACAACGTTTTGAAAAAGTCACCATGTTGGATTCAAAATGGTTGCCCAAAAGTCGTTTTCCACTCCGTCCAAGCTAGAGAAATGAAATTTGGTATGAAGGTGTACCATTACGAATAGATCACGAAAATATAAGAAAATGTTAAGAAGTCTCCATTTTTAATTCAAACTGGCCGCCCAAACTATGGTTGTATAGAATTCATAGCCTAAACTGCTGGAGATGCTGTCTTAGATCCAAAATTGCGGACCCGAAAAATTCGAGTTGAGTTTTCATTTTTTGCTCCAGGACTCCGTGACCAAGGAGGGCACAACAATTTTAAAAAATACTGAAAACATTTTCACTATAAAAGTATAAAAAATATGACATGAATCACTCCTATATGATTCATTACCCCTTTTGAATATGTGTAGAGAGGGGCCATCATAAAAGTTTTGCCGCTACTCGACGTGTTATCATCCTCCGTTCCGTTACTTCCGTATGCGAGGAGTGCGTGACGTTTTCCTTTTGTACATATACCGCTACTTACGATACGAGGCGGAGGTTCCCCTAAAAAATTCACCGTCCAGGGCCCACCGGGACATATCCCGGTTTCCCGCCTGGTCAGTACGGCCGTGCGTGTGGGAAGTTATCATATTAGTAGCGATCTTGGATTCAAAATGGCCGCCCCCAAAACCATTTCTCGCACCGTTTGAGCTAGAGACACGAACATTTGCATTAAGATTCATTATCAAGAGTATTTAAAGAAAATATTAAAACATTTTTAAGAAGATATGGGGGCGCAGTTTCCTGGGAGTATGGGGGTAGATCTGCAGCATGAGAGCGCAGCCCCTGAGTGTCTGGTTACGATAAAGGGGGCGAAACCTCAAAACTCCCCAAATTAGGGGCGCAGCCCGTCACGAGGACGCGATTATTGGTGACAGAACAGATGACTGTGGCCAAAATATTTTATTCACCCCTCACCAACGGGCAGGTACTTTAGCTATTAATATATAAATCTCAGATAATATTCGTAACTTATCACATTCTATATGGCATTCATTAAACGTTTATGTAATGAACACATTACAAGTACAAAAGAGTAACAACTTACTTGTGGAGTGTGTTTTAGTATTGTACTAATCTGGAGCACTGTCACAAAGTAAAATTATTTAACTTAAAATAATTGGAAAATGGGAATTAAAGCTGTTTGTATGGATCATTAAAAAATAACTTCAGGTATTTCCTGTCCTTTGTAGAATACCCTTAATTTGAAGTAATAAATGCTGGTATAGATTTCTAAGGCAAACATTTGATTGCGAAAATAAATTTTAAACAAATTAAATAACTCTGTTTGCATTTTTCGAGACACGACACGAGACGAGACATTTCACGAAACGTCTCGTATCGTCTCGAATCCCAAAAAGTCTATTTCGTCACTTGGCAACACTACTTACTCTGTGTATATTTTCTTTACTTCTAGTATATTAACTGTGAATTTCTTCATTTCTTACCGTGAATTCATTATCGTGTTTACTTAATTTATTACCTGATATACACACACCGCATATAATGTTAAAATATGATGTTGTATAAATAAATCTTTACAATAATGTTTTCTGTTTACTTTAATAATTGTTGTAAATAGGTAACGGATTGTTTTGAATATTCTACACTGCCGTTTCACAATTAGATGAATATGGTAAATGACCCTTAGGACAACTATTAAAAGAAACAACCACAAACTGGAAAAAGCAAACCAAATGTTTAGCAACATATTTCTTTGACAATAATACCTGGTGTATGTATAAATATTTGCCGGTTTTTTTGGTAAAGAAAACACGTAATTTTCAAGGGAAATTAATTTTGTTTTATTCAAAATATTGGCCATCGGCTTCTACACATTTCGCCCATCTTTCAGGTAATTCATGCATACCATGCCAGAAAAATTGCTTGTCTTTTGCGGCAAACCATTCGTCGAGCCATTTTCCAACGTCTTCGAAATTGCTGAAGTGCTGCTCTGCGAGCGCGTGCCCCATTGATGCGAAGAGGTGATAGTCAGATGGCGCCAGGTCTGGGGAGTACGGCGGGTGCGGAAGGATGTCCCATCCAAGCGATTTCAAGGTGGCTTTCACTGGTTTTGCTGTGCGCGACGGCGCATTGTCGTTTAACACAATCACTTTGCCATGTCTTTGGGCCCATTCCGGTCGTCTTCCGATCAATGCGTGATTTAAATTAATCATTGTTGGCGATAGCGTTGTGCATTAACGGTTTCGCCAGGCTTCAAGAGTTCATAATACACAATACCGCTCTGGTCCCACCAGACACAAAGCATGGTCTTCTTGCCGAAGCGATTTGGCCTTGGTGTTGAAGGACCGGCTTCGCCAGGTGAAAGCCACAATTTTTTTCGCTTCGGGTTTTCAAAATAAATCCATTTTTCGTCACCCGTAACAATTCGATACAAAAAGGATTTTCTTTCGTGGCGTTGAAGCAGCATTTCACAAGTGACTGCGATTTTCCGTTTGACACGTGGCCCCCGCCTCCACATTCTGCAGGATTCCCATCTCGTAAACAGTGATTTTTTTTTTCTTCAAACTTCATGTTGAACTTTTTCATATTTTCCAAAATTTGCCGCATTGGGCTGTAGCCCTTCTAGCTCCCTCTAAATCCGCCACTGAGTCTAGGATATCAAACGGTTCTGGAAAATACTGCAAACGGAAATAAAAGAAAGCGCATTACACTCTTCTGTATCTTGTGGGAACAATCTTTGATACGTGATTCACACGAAAAGGATATCACATCTATATGGTAATTCCAAACTAAATGAAACATCCATTTTACTGTTTTGATTTCCTTAGATTTAACTTGACACTGCCAATAAAGTTTTTGTTTTAAGGAAATCAATAATATTTTACTATTAAATGTCATTGGAATGAGGAGTATTATTTTCAGTTACTATATGATTATCAAATCAGTATTGAGCTATTATATAACAAAGAAAGATTACTTTGTTTTTACCTTATAACATAATTACACTCAGAAAATGATTTATTGAGACGGTGTATGTTTGAGTTCAGTGTAAAATCATATTTTATTTAATTTCTATTTCGGAGCTAAAATGATTGAAGTTAACAAAGCATCGTGACAAGTGATATAATTTCTTGACAAATACTAAGGTAATTTTGATCGATTTTGCATATAACAATCATCCAAGGGAAGTCTTTGGGCTTGGTTTATGATGCAACTGTTACGAGATGCATATGCGTGCCTACCAGTTTAATTATTTATTTCTAATCATTGTTAGTTAGGAATAATTTGTGAACGAAAACGTATCTGATGAAATGTAGATAGGATGTGAAGTCATGCAACTGAAGATTACCTCTGATCACTTTTCTTGATATTATTAGCAATGATACCCGAACGAAGAAGCGGCTGATGGAATGATGTTGATCTGTGAAATCATGCAGATCAAGTTTATTTCTTACCATGTTATCTCTTGCATGTTTAAACCTTTTATTTTCAGAACGGAGTGGCTGGTACACTGAAGATAACATTTGAATTCATCCAGGTTGTGTTATCTCTGACTTGTTCTAGGGCATTGATTGTTTTATTGACAAATGCGAATAAAAGAGGTCAAATATTTCTAGCTGAGATTATGTTGAAACCGTGGTTGAGAACGGCACATAAACTAAACGTGATTCCTTGATTACTATGTAGCGGACATAACTTCTAGAAATCAATTGTATTAGTGACCTTCCGGCTCAGCATGCCATAGGCTAGGGGAAAGGATGTTGAAAGCTAATTAGTCTGGATCTTTATTGCAGATAACATCCAGCCATTTGTCTGTAAAGGCTTGGAAAATGTCATTCCATTCTATGTTGAAACTGGTCACTTTTCGTGACACAATGACGCGAGCATAGGTAACATGATTAACCTGGTGACCAGGTGAAAACTATTACTCGATAGACCCGGTGAACCGATTGGCCTTATCATTACAGGATTCACATGACTGGTTTTGCGATCCGACCTCTGACCACACGGCTATCTCAATCAACGTTTATGAACACCCCTGTGGTATTTTTGTTCTGTTCATTGATGTTAGACAATTGCCATGTGTTATTACTATTCTAAAAAAAAAAAACATTTCCGTGCCGAATATTCCGTGATCTGGTTATAAAATGCCAGTCTTGGTCACCCCCTGAAAGGAATACTGTTGAAACGTAAGAATGTATTATAATAAATAAATAAAACTCAGTCTTTCCTTCCGGTTTACTAGATCAGGATGGGGCCCACGCACAAATCCGGTTAATATTCTACCTTGGCGAAATCCTGACCTGAATAATCCCATTTACCCGGTTACCAGTTTCTTTTCTGCTCCAGATTGCAGGCCATTGCTTGTGAACTCACGTCCTTACGAGTACTAGGTAAATCCTCTGGAAATGTAGCTAAGGTCACTGAGCCATTAGCACCAGGTTAAATTAATATCTAATGTGGTAATTGATGTACGTAGCCGTGCGAATTGCAGTTGGAGAATGTTAAGGTGAGGAAATAATTTTGAAGTCGTTTGAATACTTATGCTAAATGTAGTAATAATAGAAAAAAGAGAAGCATACACTTATCATCCTGCTCATGCCTGCCATTTTGAGGAGAGCAGACTATATGCAGCATAATTAGTATGATACTAAATTTAATAATTGAATCTTTCTTACATACTTAAGCACCGGAACAGTTTTGGCACTTTACCGCACACATACAAAGTATATCTGTTCATGTTAGGTGTGTATAGTAATGTTATTCTCCTGCCATTAAGAAAAGATATAGAAAATATGGAGTATGTTTACTCTTCAAAAGACAATTCCCAGAGTTTTATTACGTCTGTGTTTTTTTTTTTTTTACAAAATCAAACAGTCCCTTTAGCCGTCAACTTATGTACTCAATTTGGTGGCACTGACCACAACCAGGCTACTATTCTAATGCCCCCTTCATGTGAGCGATGGACATGAAAGAACCGTTCTGTTCACAAATATGCAGTGATCTCCACAAATTAGACGAGCACATTATTGTTAAAATATTTTGTTTGATATATTTCAGTCGCCGCTTGGTAATAATATTATTTTCATCCTTCCAAAGAGAATATATTGGAAAGCGCTGATACATGAGAGACTAAAATAAGTCATTAAAGAAATAGTGGCTTTTAGTAAAATTTCTATTAGAAAAAATCAGTTGCTTTGATTAACGCAGTACCTCTAACAGAATAAAAATCACTTGTACAATAAAATGATCTGTGTTGTGAACCAAAAGTTATACAGTGTGTTAGAAAGCATTTCTTTATTCTCTTCCGTATACCTACGATGAGATCTATCAATTCCACTGATGCATTTGAACAATCTATATCTTCTATCAGCAGCATGTTCATTATGTTATCATTTAAGAAATTTAATATTCATATGAACTTCTCTCTCTCTCCCTCTTTCTCCCCCTTCCCACCTCCCCTATCTCTCTCTCTCTCTCTCTCACACACACACATATGTCTAT
>JAGDQP010075473.1:0-10160 GCA_022664845.1 Lepisma saccharinum | reverse complement strand
AAAAATATGTTCTTATAAACTCCGATTCACTCAAGGTTGGAACACTTTATGAATCAGCGTTGTGACGGGCTTAAACCATAGCTCCATGTTGAACAAGGGAAACACGAAAGTCGATAAAACAACTTACTGAAAGGTAAAGGAAAGAAGGATTGTCACAAAACTGGTTTATTGAGAATATTATAATATTTTAATGCACCAGGTTTTGCCCGGAACTCCAAATCTTTATAGCCGAGCCACCGTAGCTCAGTAGAAGAGTATTGGCGTAGTATTCGAAAGGGCGTGGGTTCGATCCCAGTGGCCGACCCTCCTAAGGTTCTTTCTGTCACACTTGGCAAATACCGGGATGACACCTTCAACATAGGCCCTCACCGGCACCTTCCCTAATCCTTTCCTCTCTCCTGTTTCGGCCTAAGCCTTAGATACCCGAAGGACATGAATAAAAAATTCACACGCAGATATTTGATTGCATTCTATGGATGTTAGTAGATTTTAGCTCTTTATTATCCGACAGATTTGTAGTCCCAGTTTCCACCAATAGATCGACCCATAACTTCAAAATCACTAAAAACAAACGTACGGTTTTTTATGCCATTACTCTTCAGTTATATAATTGCAGTAAATGTAAGACTAACATTGCTTACTACAATCTTACTACAATATGGATTACTTTGATTGTCCTTTCCTTTTCTTAAATTAAAGTTAATCATGATATCGACTTTCTAGATGGATTTAACGCATTTTATTTTTATTTTCAGGAAGCACGCGAGCAAGTAATGAAAAATTAATAGAACACAGACGGAATGTACTAAATTTAGGAAATTATAATAAATTTAATATTGAAGCTTTATGCAGTGAGCTGGACTAGAGTCCACAGTTTATCTTATGAGATACTTTACTCTTTATTGTTTTTTTTATAACTTGTTCTACTTGATAGTGAAATTAGTTTGTTCAAAACAGTGTAAAATGCAGGTTTTAATGACGAAATTATCTTGGACTAATCCATTGTTCTCCATTCTGATATCTTGGACCATATGCATCCTGAATCGTTTTCACTTTTTGAAGAAACTATACTTGTAATATCGAAAGACTATGTATGTTTTTTGCACCGCACCCAACCGGGAAAAGAGAATCGTTCCTATTGGTACTTCATATGTATACGCCAAATTTAATTTCTTTCGCTGGTTGGCATTGGTGTGAGGAGTTGCGTCGGAAAGTGTTGTCTTCATTTACCTCTTTACCATAAATGGTGGAGGCTTGAGGATCTTTCTCTCTCCACTACTGCTACCGCAGAGCTACTGTTCCTAGCAACTATCACCAATCATATAGAAGGGAGAAAAATGACAACATCGCAATTTCCACTCTCCCCGCTGTTCAAACCACTGCCTTTTTACTCCACTATCCGCGAATCCATACTATCGAAAAGAGGACTTTAGTTGTCTCACCAGGAGGAACTACTCACAATATCAAAGTGCTATTATCTTAAGAAGTAGATTTTTTCTCTAGTTCATCTATTTAATCATGTCTTTAATTTTATTTATTCAATGAATCTGAAATAATATCACAAGACTTTCCATATTTGAATACATCTGATACTGGAGAAATGGTTCCACGCGTACATACACTGATTGAGCAAAGGTGGAAACCAATGGAATAAAATAAAGAATTAAAACAAACCTCAAGAAACTCTCATCAGAGTTCTCCCAATCAAACCACGGACAATCAATAGACGGGTGAAGGAAGAGAAACAAAGGTTTGTTGGTAAGGCGATACCACGCGTGGGATTCTTTTCCGTTTTAAACTTGGATGTAATTGCAACATACGTTCATCCTGAGGTTTATCCAAATGACTCATTAAAGATGAAACTGTGCAGTAGACATGGGAGCCTTGCTTAGTTCCATTTGGGCGGCTGCTGCCCATATTATATCACCGTTATCATAATGTTGGATACACCTTTAAAATTATTCTTACGGTGAATCTACCGTAACGGTAACGGATCTATCACTGGTATCTGTGTTATACACTTCCCCACAAAATAACGTTTTGTATGTAGAGCTTTACATTAAAATATAAATAATTTACTTACTTAATTTAAAATACAGATTCCATTTTAGGTATGCTTTCTTTGTTTTTAAACTTCCTTTTTATATTCTGTATATTTGCACTGTGTTTGAGATCAACATTGTAGGTTTTCTCCATAGAGAAAAGGAAACGGTTTTAAGAAGAAGCCCACAAAACATCAAAGGAAGGTAAGAGAGAGAGAGAGAGAGAGAGAGAGAAGAGATTTTTCTCCAAACAACAGAGGAAACCCAGCGAAAGACGGGGTTCTGACACAAAGGGAGGATTTTGTCATGAGGAAAACAGGAAAATAAGCAATAAAAAAGGAAATGAAAAATAAACCTGAGGGCGATTCTTTTCCTTTGTTATAGATACTTAAAGTTTATTTTTTATTTTTTAATCCATATTTTATTTATTTAATTAATTAATTGTACTTTACACCAACAAAAAATGGCAATTAGCAAGTACAATACATAGCAAGTTCAATTTACAGAATTTACAATGAATATACACATTTCCTATGCACAACTATTGTCTTTTGAATTAGTAAAATAATAAACACAGCTACAACTACAAGCCTTTGTACAGTTCAACCATTCACTTTGAACTGATATAGGCCTACATTTGTTTAATTTTACGGTACAAACATGTAAGATACCTTCTTACTATACATAGGGATATTTTAATATAAAATCCTTATATATATATAAATATATTTAAATTTATTTTTATTTAAATTTATTTGGAAAATATCTAGCCCTATTTCATCTAGTACCTTTTCTGCCACACCAAATCTACATAGGGGTGAATTTTTATACAGCTCTATTTTAGAATTGGGGAGTAAAAACAAAGTTCCTTTTAATTTTTTTTCAGGACAGTATATATCTCGTACATACTTTATTTAACATTTCAGCATTACCTTCTTAATTTTCTAATAGTTTCTTTAGATATGTGAGTATATACAATGTTCTTCGATTTTCAAGTGAAATCATTTTAATTTTTTAAAATCAAAATCGTGATTTCCTTTGTATATTAAATTAGATTCAATAATTTAAGATATTTAAGGAATTTCTTTTCCATTTTTTCTATTTTACCATTTAAAATTTTGCAGTTAGAAGACCATACAATATTTGCATATTCGACTTTGGGGCGTACAAGGGTATTATATAGTTTAGTGATTGTTTCAGTTTTCCTGAAATTTATTGGCATTTTTTTATAAGCCCTGACATTCTGAATGCTTCATTAACCTTCTGATTAATATGAAAGTCAATTTTGAGTTTTTCATCAAACCACACCCCTAGATCTTTGACATATTTCTTTCTCTCTAAAACCGTATTTGTCAATATATAGTCATATTGGATTGTAGTTCTAAGCGGAGAATATGTCATTAAACTGCATTTATTTACATTGACTTGTATTTTATTTTCTTTACACCAGTCTAACAATGAATTAAGGTCCTCCTGCAAGTCAGTGCAATCCTCTAATGTTTTTATATCCTTGTACAACTTAGTATCGTCTGCAAACATCAAACAAGGAGAATGCTTTATAATTTAAGGCAGATCATTAATCACTATTAAAAACAACAGTGGCCCTAAATTTGAACCTTGTGGAACTCCAGAATATATTTGATATTCCTTAGATTTATAATTATTGTATTTGACATATTGTGTTCTACCAGAAAGATATGAATAAAACAAATTAATTAATTTGTCAGATAATCCATATGTGCTTTTTAAGAATTTCGTGATCAACTAAATCAAACGTTTTTCTAAAATCTGTATACACTACATCTAATTGAGCTTTATTATTATATGCTTCATAAATTGTTTGGGTTAAATTAAGTAAATCTGAGATTGTTGACCTATTATTACTAAAACCGAACTGTACTTCTGAAAGATTAAGACGAGCATGATTGTATATATGTTTATATAGTATACTTTCAAATATTTTGGACGGTGTAGGTATAAGGCTTATAGGTCTGTAATCGGCTACATTTTTGGTTGTATTATTTTTTGGAATTGGACATACTGCAGCTATTTTAAATTTACTAGCGAATTTTGATGTTTAAAAAAAATCAGCGAATGCTTCCGATTTCGAACGGTCATCCACGTAGAGTTTACCATATTCCAAAACCAGTTGGTCAGTTTTTGTTTTCTTTATGCTTTTAACGTACTTCCAGAATGTTCTATGGTCAATATCTATACATTCCTCAATTTCCTGATTGTATCTCCGAAACTGAATTTTTATATTATGTTTAACATTTCTTCTAATTTCCGAATGGTTAATATAGTCAGAATAGAGCCCAGTTCTTTTAATTATTTTCCGAAGGTTATTTTTTAATTTTAATTCTTTTATTATTTCACCGTTAAACCAAGGGGGATAGATTTTCCTCTTTTTTAATTTTTGAGTACATTTATCAATAACTTGGTATAGTTCATTATAAAAACATTCAACTGCAGTATCTGGGTGTTTTGACTCGTAAACCTGTTTCCAATCTTTCTCATTTAGTTCTTGGTAGAGCTTCATAAAATTGCATTTAGAAAAATTATGTCATAGCACCAGGCTTATAGGCTTTATTTAATTTTTAAAAGTCAATTTCAATTAGTAAACTAGGATGATGACGATCCTCAGTAACTAAACTTGTGTCTGATGAAAATACTCTTACATTCTGGACATTGGTTAAGATTACATCAAGTATTCTATTATTTGAATTTCTCGCATTATTTAGTTGTGTCATATTTAAAATATTAATAACTTCTACAATTTTTTCTTCCCATTGCGTTAATAATATTGAAAAAATCCCACTTAAATAATCCGTTACAGATTTTAGATTTAGATCTCCTAATATTATTGTTCTTTTAAATAAATTATCTTAATTCCAAGTTTTAAAAAAAATCCATGTACCTGTCGTTGTCAGTATCAGGAGAAAAATAAGTTACACAAACAAGTATTTTTTCCGCTTCTGACAATTGGATTTGTACCCATAAATCTTCATTGATATTTAATTCATATTTTTCTAATCTAAAAGAGAGAAACTTATGTTTTACTGCTAATAGTGCACCTCCTCCATCCAATTTAAAAAAAAGTATCAAATTTTCTATCTTTCCTGTAAATTGTGTATCTATCATCAATTAATTCTGTGTTATATACTCCTTCATGTAGCCAGGTTTCAGTAATTGCTACAATATTAAAGTTATTGGACACAGTATTCAAATAAAAGTTATTCGTTTTGGTCCTTAAACCATTAACGTTCTGATAGAAAATTTCTATTTGACTCTTAGTCACCATTATTCGGACTGAAATATGAAGATATTTGAGTAGTTTTACCTATAATTTCAATTGATATAAGAGTCCATCTTCTAATACTATATATACCTAATATGTTCAGTCGATTATTATTTATCAATATTTTCATTAATTGGCTAAAAAGCTATCTATTTACAAGTTAAACTTACGTTTTGATCAATGTTCCCTTGTAGTTGAACTCATGTTTTAATATTATTTATATAACATATTGTACCCTTGCAGAGATATTCCCTTAACCATTATACCCTTGTACATAGCATTTAGTTAAAAGAATCGTACAGGCAGTTGGAGAAAAGTCGAGCATAATATTAGAAATTTCCCTTATAAATAATGATTACGAATTAAGATTATTTCACATTGAAATTCCGTCATGTCTTCATTTTCTAGGACATTTTTACATTTACCATACTTGTGAATTTTATACGTACCTTATCCAATAAGTGCATCCTTGTATCTCAATTCTACAGATGGCTTAATTTAAAGAACAGATAGCTTAATTTAAAAAAAAAATTAATTTGCTGTAGAAACAAATTTTAACTTCAAAATAAACAGTTTCTTGCACTTTTTTTTAAAATCCTTTACGAGGACCAAAATTATGTTCCAGGGATTTTACTCTTAGCTTCAAGAGCCTTAATTTCCTCATAAGCATAACCTCAAAAATACTTATGTTATCTCATCCAGGGGTTGCACCCTTGCAGCTGTTTATTATTTAGAAACATACAGAAACTGAATTTACCTCTATTAAACATTACACCCTCCTATTCTCAGTGGGGTCCATTAAGTCATAATCATAAACAAATAAATTAACTAGAAATATGTTATGCTTCCTAAATTCGCTTGCATCCTGATTTATATTGAGCAACAGAGAAATTTCCTTAGCAGTTATACCCTTGTACGTAGTATTTAGTCGAAAGAATTATACAAAGTCAAGCATAATATTAGAAATTTCCCTTCCAAATGATGATTACGATCTACCAAATCAAACTCATGTTAGAACAGGTTAATTTTAACTGTGGAAATTCCCTCGCTTTTATTTTCTAGGACATTTTTACGTTTGTATAACATGTGATTTTATACAAACCTTATTCAAAAACGCATCTTTGTAGCTCAATTCTACAGATAACTCATTTAAAGAACAGATTCAAAATTTGATATAGAATCAAGTTTTCTCCTTAAAAAATAACTGCTAATCCACCTCGAATTAATTTCTTGAAAAAGAAATAAAATAAAAGGACCATATGTTAGAGGGGTTTTACTCTTAACTTCAAGAGGCTTAATTTCCTCATAATCATAAGCTCTAATAGTTAGGTGGCTTAACGTCAATATAATGCCGAATCGTGCAAAATGTGATACCAACATGCCACTTTCAGAGGTGATGTGTATTTATGTAAGGACAAAATATTTATATAGACCCAAACTTCTGGGGGCGGGGTTTGCATGGTATGACGTCATCAACATGGCCGCCAGCTGAATTAATTTCCTTAAATTAAAAAAAATAATAACTTGGCTACCGTTCAACATAGAAACTTCGTTCGTGCTTTATTTGTGAGAACATACTCCAGATCTTGAATTATGTAGAAATACCTTATATATATGGCCGCCATTTTTAAATATGGCGTCTCAAAGTGAAAAGAAAGCATTGCTCGAAATACAATTCTTGCGTTTAACGGTGAATAACTATGAAACGAGTACGAATTCACAAAAACACTTTGAAATAATCGACATCACGCGTTTCAAGAGCTTTCAAACGGCACCTATATCATTGCTTTATCTTTAAAACTAACGGAGATATTTCATTTTATGTAATGCTAAGTGGAATACTATAAAAATAACATATTGTCAAAAAGATGCCAGATTGCAGGTAGATGACTCTCAGAATCCTGCAAAATATGTTACCAACATGCCGCTTTCAGGAATAACGGGTACTTACGTAAGAGAAAAAAACTTAATTTGCAGCTATGACAAGAATTATTTAGTCTGAAGCACTTCAACAGTGTTCTTATTTAGTAAAAACATTGACCATCACAAGCACAAAGTACTGTACAATTAATTGTCAGATTTGCACATTTACACGAATGGGTGCATAGTGTTTTACAACCATATTGCACAAGCTCCTGGCAGTGTTTTGATGCATCCGGCAGCTGAGTCCAAAAAGGTTCATACTCATCATTCACTTCTCCCCAGCCCCAATGTTGAGGATCTGGAATAATGGAAGCTTGTAAAACTGCACGTTTGGTGTGTTCAAAAAGTGCTGCTTCTGTAGGGGGCACACTCTCAATAGTTCGGCTCTTCTTTGTCACTAGAAATTTCCTACATTCATTTACAGTTTGGGTGGTGCTATTACGGTCATACCAAAGAACTGTAAATTGTTGAACTTTCTCGAAAGCAGATGGCGAAATACTGGGTGGACAAGAAGACAACTCCATAAATGCTTTATTAATGTCAGGATTTTTCCGCCAGACATCCCATACGGTTTTCTTCCCACGTCCTGCAAAGGCTGAGGTGTTATCGCAACCAGTGAATACGTCTAAGAAAATAAGGCCAATACACATATTTATTCCCAGAGTATCCACGTACTGATGGATGGGAAGGTACCTGTGATTTCTTCCAACACCATACTCAATCCAGACTCTGTAGATTTAGTTCATTAAATGCATGAACGGCAATTACCACAACATCAGAATCGACCGTTCGGATCATAATCGATCTATGGCCGTGCTGACTGGCATGTCTTGCATGCAGTAACATGCGTGTGTCAGCTTCCTCGTGTTCACAGGGAGAAAGAAAGGAGAGATCAAGACTGGAATTACAAGATACTCCACAGCCATTGGAGAAAATAAAAGTCTTCTCTTGTGGTATTTCAATTTCACTCACACCACTAGCAAGATATCTGAAAAGGTCTGATTTATTCTCGGCGTTTTGTAGGAAAATAGGCCAGTTCCTAGGAATACGTGCTGATCCGCTTACCTTTACTCGTGGTCCACTACCACGCTTTCTCCGCTCGCTCAATTTCAAGCTGCAAGTAAACGTCGAAGATAACATCTACTCTTTCAAACTTGGATAACATCGCTGCAATATAGGGATAAAATATTGTGTCTCTGTATTCTTTGAATGTCTGCTGGGGAAGCGGTTTCAGCATGACGATTGCTGGTCCATCCACAATTATGCATGTAGCGATTGGCTCCACGTGTTGAGAATCTCCACAATTTTCTAAGCATGTGATGATGTCAGATTTTTTGGCTTTGCGGAGAGTTCCATCTTCTGATAGTGATGGAGGAAACTCAAGGTTTTCATGTGTGAAAAAGTCAGAGGGATCGCTTTCTCGTGTCTGACATGCTATGAATAGGGGGCTAAATTGAGCACAGTCATTTTTTAGGATTGTCACTTTCTGCTGTTCTTTTGTTACTTTTCGTACAGGTCGATCAAATGGAAGAAGGTTGTTCCTGGGAATTTTGTCGTAAATTAACTTCTTACGTTCCACAAGGCGATCCTTCACGTAATTTTGGTATTGTTCTTTGCCGAAGGTTTCAGCAATGCAAACACAACGTACTGCGTCATCATCGGCTACAATTCCATTCGATAGAGAGAAAAGCACATTATCTTCTTGAGTAAATGGATTTCGATCATCTCGCTGGAATACGTCCATTAGCTTTTTAACGTCTTGGAAAAATCGCTTGCTAGCGGCTGGCGTGTCTTCATGGTGGATTTCGATGTCGTTATTTATGGTGCTGCATATACCACTGTCATTCTCAAACTGATGAACCAGGTTCATGATAACGGGTCCAGAAAGGAACCACTTCAACAGAGCTCCAGGATTGTCAAACAACCCAACGGCGCCCCATCACCCTTCAGATCTTTATTACACTGTTCATGCACGTGATCATGCGATATACATGTGCAGGGACGTCCACTTGTAGAACCAACAAATCCTCCCTGCCGAAACTCCTCGTAAATAGATGGATGTTTTGTCCTTAATTCTTCCAAAGTGTTGATGAAAACTGGCATCCACCTCGCATAATGTGTATGATCAGTAGAAAACATCCATGGACACACCAACTTTAGTGAAAGGATGAACTTTTCAAAGTTTGCTGCCCGAATGCTGTGGAGAAGAAGGAACAGTAAAGACTCCAGCTGAAACACTGTGTACCAGTATTTGAACTGGTAGGATTCGTTCAGACGAACTGTAATCCACTCCTCAAAAGTCGGTTGCTTATTACTCTTTGTAGACAAACTATTTTGATATGCTTGTCTTAGAAGTAGATACAGTGTTGCGTATGTAACCTCGTGTGCATATCTCGTTCTTTTAACATGAATACCTCGAAAACACTGCTCAACTTTACCAGAAGTGAGGACCTCTGATTCTGAAAGAAGTTCTGCCCATCCACTCCCTGTGAGCCAGTCCCCTACAACTTTCAGCACAGCCATTTCAATGTGAAGTGCACCCATCATTACAACCACCTTGTCTTCTCCATACACATCACTCATGGACCACTGCACCTGTTTCGCAATAGCATACACTGGTTGATCACACGTAATCACAGGTATCTGGCCTGAATTTAATGATAACAGTGCTTGCTTAATGATATCAAAGCAATGACGAACGACTGCTGGTGATGTTATCGAATCATACAATACGGGAAGTAATACACACGCACTCTTTGATGGAGGAGGAATGTCAGCATCTGTAGAATAGAAAGCACCCCGCGCAATATGCTGACAATGGTTTCAGAACTTTCGAGATCAATTTCTCCTACCATTTGCAACCATTTGTCAGAAAAAGGATTGTGCTCTGCACTAAA
>JAGDQP010075472.1:0-10160 GCA_022664845.1 Lepisma saccharinum | reverse complement strand
CATTGGTAACATTTGGTTTTAATAGGGATGGACTGGCTGGCCTTTCTTCAAAATCCGTTTCAAGAAATCCACTTTTCGCTAGGGAATGTACACTGTTCTCTAAGGGTACCACATTTAAAGCGTTTTTCAGTCACATTACTTTTGATAAGCAAGGAAGGACTCTGCGATCGGTTTTCAATACTTGATAAAGTTTCAGCAAAAAGTTCCACTTCGTTCACTATATTTAAAAAGCTGTCACTGGACCAACTATCTTCTTCTCCCAGAAAATCCATTATAAATTAAAGTTTCCTATCGTCAGCATGACACAGCGCTGTTCAAAGAACTTAATTTCTTCAATTGAATACACGTAATACTGCACAACAAAATCCCGATACAGTCTTTTCAATCTTAAACTGCTTCTGTCTTTTCTTCCAAATTATACACTAACACCATCAACAAAGCTTCTATTCACACTAACTTTAAAACAACCCAAACAATCATAGGGCTTTGTATACAATATTTTTGTGCCCAAACACAGTCATTTTAAAACACTTCTGCGCATCTCACATCTCTAAACCTTTTATTTTTTCTTCTACGTCAGTACTTGTCCCGTTTTCTTCCTTAAAGACACCAACAGAACAACCATGAATCCAATCCTTTATCCACAAAAGTGCATGCAATTTCTCCAAGTACTCATCATTTCTAATTATTTCTATATATGTACACAAAACCTTTGACAGTGTAATGCTATTATTGCAATGTATCTCTAAAAATATTTCATAAATGTCCTTACAAGTACAGCAAAGTTTCCCTACACAATTTCTCCTTTAGATTCCTTACAAATATCAATGCAGTTGTGCTGAGCTGTGTCCTTAGGAGTAAAATTATAGCATGCTATACATGTCAATGGCAATACTGATTTCCAATGGTCTATACTGCTTATTATACAATCACGGCTAACTCACTTTTTAGTACAACATTCACAAACTACCCCTATGTACAGTTTCATCAGCATATAGGTTCGAGTCCTTTTGTTGACCATCTTTATAGAATTTGTTCACTAATCACAATGTGCTGTCTCATTACCAGTTTGTTCAATAAAATATAAGCAAAACAAATGCTTTAAAGCACATTTGCATAACTCAAATACCATAAATGTTCCATGAATAACGTATTTCTTTAAGTCATGCACGTTCACAGCAATATCTATCCTTAGTTGGGTTCAATAAATATTTTATCTAGCACAAACAACAACGAGTTTTCAAAAATATTCTTACATTTTCGTAATCTACTGGTCAAACTATATCTTTGTACCAAATTTCAGGTTTCTATCTTAAGTGATGTGCACAATAATTTTTTCGTGCACTATATTTGTTTAAAAATGACAACTTTTCCAAAATATTCTTACATTTTCGTAATTCTTTTGTACTAATGTATGTTTCTACCAAGTTTTGTGTTTCTAGTCCTATGCGATTAGACTGTGTATTCTTTCAAAAAATCAATTTGTCCGCCATATTTATTTAAAGATGGCGACTTTTCCAAAAAATTCTTACATTTTCGTAATTCTTTTGCATTAGTCAACGCTTTTACCAAGTTTGAAGTTTCTATACTTAGCCGTTTAGGCTGCGTATTCCTTCAAAAATAATTTCGGCGGCCATATTTGTTTAAAGATGGCGACTTTTGTACAATTTTCTCGTATGTCTGTAATTCTTTTCCAGTAGTCAACGTTTCTACCAAGTTTCGAATTTTTAGTTCTAGTCGTTTAGGCTGTGTATCCCTTCAACAAATCATTTCGGCGGCCATATTTGTTTAAAGATGGTGACTTATAATATCTTTTCTCATATGTTTGCAATTCTCTTGCAGTAATCAACGTTTCTACCAAGTTTCAAGTTTCTAGTTCTAGCCGCTTAGGCTCTGTATTCTATCAAAACATCATTTCCACGGCCATATTTGTTTAAAAATTGCGACTTATAAACACTTTTCTTAAATTTCTTCAATCTAATAATGGCAATACGTGTTCATATAAATTTCAGTTCTGTAGCTCAAACGATGTAGAAAATAGATTTTATGTCGGCCATATTAGTTACAAAATGGCGACTTTTTAAAAATCAAAAGGCAAAACCAGAATAAGTACATTTCCTAGCTTCAAAACCAGTATATACAACATTCACATTTCGTCATGAGGTTTACGTCGAACATACAAACTTTTTCAAATTTACCCACGCTTTCGGAAGGTTTTCAGTTCGAGTTTAGTCAAATTGTATTTTATTCAGTAAAATCACATGTTCTTTTATCTCATTTTCTGTATATCTCAACGATATTCAATAATTTTGCTCATGTATGCTATTTTTCTGTAATTTACCAACGCTTTCGGGAGCTTTTAGTACTATTTCCGTCAATATTACATTTTATTCAGTACAGTAGGTTCTTGTTTCTGTGTCAGTTCTTGTATATGTCAATACCAAGTTATATTCAACAGTTGTGCAATTTACCAGCGCTTTCGGGAGCTTTTCTATGCAAATTTATTCAAATTACATTTTATTCGGTACAATAGGTTCTTGTTTCTGTGTCAGTTCTTGTATATGTCAATACCAACTTATATTCAACATTTGTGTAATTTATCAGCGCTTTCGGGAGCTTTTCTATGCAAATTTAGTCAAATTACATTTTATTCAGTACAATAGGTTCTTGTTTCTGTGTCAGTTCTTGTATATGTCAATACCAAGTTATATTCAACATTTGTGCAATTTATCAGCGCTTTCGGGAGCTTTTCTATGCAAATTCAGTCAAATGACATTTTATTCAGTACAATAAGTTCTTGTTTCTTTATCAGTCAGCATTAGTCAAATGTTTCAATACCAGTCCAAGTATAATCTTCTGTAACCATCACCATTATACCGCAACAACTTTAAGGTTAAACTTTAACCATTGGATCTGCCGCAATGTAACAAAATCTAACAGTTGGAGCAAGTTAAACTTTAAACATTGGATCTGCCGCAAGGTAACAAAATCTAACACTTGGAGCAAGTTAAACTTTAAACATTGGAGCTGCCGCATGGTAACAAAATCTAACACTTGGAGCAAGTTAAACTTTAAACATTGGAGCTGCCGCATGGTAACAAAATCTGACACTTGGAGCACGTTAAACTTTAACCATTGGATCTGCCGTAATATCATTCTTTTCTTTCAACGCAAATCAGCAAAATAGTTAAATTCATGCCAGTTAGTTAATTGTTAATCAAACTAATGTAATTACTAAATATATTTATTTGTGTGTCATATTCAAAGGTACTTGAAGTTTTTTGCTTTCATATCAATTGTCGACAATAATAATTTCATTTTTTTATTTCGTTTTCAAAAAAATATTAATCTCTACCCTTTCTGCTTTTTTTCTCTTCAACTAAATTGGCGTTGGCCCCTAGGCTCTGAGTTGATTAGATCTTCTTGTGTTGTCTGGTAAAGAAAGGATCATGAAAAAAAAGGAAACTCTTTTTTTTTTTAAACTAATTAATCTTTATGTGTTTTCTTTCTCTTCTTTCAAGGAAGGGGAAAACATGGCTTGCGGCATTCCGTTATACATTTTTCTGTCCCTAGCCAGGGAAAGAGGTAAGACGGAAGAGTTAAGCTCAGTTTTATTTTTTAATTAGCGAGCTGTCAATCCCCGTAATAAGTTTTTTACCAAGACAATTAAATTTTAATTTATGCACTAGATCCGTCTGTTGTCCCTACTACCGTCCAAGGATTTTTCTAAAATCATTCAAAGGGAAGACCGTCCAAAGGAAAATCACCCAAGCGGAAAAGCATCCAAAGGGAAAACCGTCCAAGGAAGACCGTCCAAACTGATATTTTGGTTTCAAACATCAATATTTGCTCCTCGGGTATGTTAATTATGCGTCTCTTTAATCAGCTCTAATCTAGTAATGTGATGGGAGTGATAAATGAGGGGCAGTTTACTTTATAGTTCGCAAAAAAATGTAAAATTATAGAAATTATTTAAAATTTCAACCTGTGTTGAAGTTATGCCAGTACTCGGAGTGGGTTAGAAAAGGTAAGGGAACGGTTACAGAAGTGATCTAGATAAGGTAAGCGTACGCCATTAATAAAAATGTAGGAGTACGCAAAATCCAAAATGGAAAAGGTAAAGGCACTACGTGTTCCATACTTTGAGGACTGAGCGTTGCAACGCAAAATGTAGAAAGTTTCGAGTTACGGAAATGTGAAATGAGAGCTAAATGTAGTTGGGACTACTAAGCTAAATGTTTGTTGGAACGAGTACATGGATTTCGTGTTAAACATCATGTGCATCGCGTGTGGTAAAGAGAAGGTCCTAACCTGACTGAAACTAACCCAAGACATAGTCCTACTGTCTGCAGATTTTGTAGAAAAATGTCATTCATAACACAAAGTGGCGCAATTAGTATTCCTTTGCTTGCCGTCGTGGTTTTTATCCGTTGTGCAACTCGAGTGCGTATTTAACTAAATAATAATGATATTGCTTTTCGTTACACATTTTAAATTGCTGGTTGTCCCTAGGTGCTTATAGAAGTATCTGTAGTAATTATTTGCAAGTAAATGAGTAGTATAGGGTCTGCATATGGCTCAACAGCTGACGGAAACTGCCGGCCATAAAGTAAAATTTAATAGGTTATTGTTAAGGATACGCACGAAAGAGTATCAACGAGCTTGAATGTAAGATACGTAACGCAGTTCCTACAGACAGGGATCTGGAGCACTCTCAATAAAGCCACAATGTTCTTTGCCATTTTGAGTTAGAATTTACAAAGAAATTTACAAGATTAGAGATTTACACCAAGAACGTAACCAGTGGGGGGGGGGGGGGGCGGACACCCGAAATTTGCTGCCTCTCTCTGCATCCAATTTATAGTTAACTGAAAATTTGCCGAACACAGTGCGAATTTCCTCCTTTTAAACCAAAGTTTGTTTCTGTTAAAATTTGCAACAAGTACAGTTCAAAAGTGGAACATAAAATTTTAAACAATATTCGTTCATACTAAACTTTTTGGTCTGAATATAAATTTTAGCTTCTGTATCAATTGGCCATATGCTTTGAAGAACCGAAACATTCCAATTTTTTATGTAACCTAATTTGATTCACAATGTCTATACAGTCAAGAGGTGCATGAACATTCTAGTACTGTAGAAATATGAATCATTACGAGATTCATTTAAACAGCACTGCACCAGTCCTTAAAACAAAACATATTATTGTGCTATTATTATTATGTTATCTTGTTGGTCTCCAAATCTGTTAGAATTGAATAATTTCCTTCTTCTAATCACAAGTTTGCAATCTCTTCCGAAACCACTTATGCTGTGGAAACAATTTAAAAATATCATATAAAAGAAATTATCCCGGATTGCAGAATGATGGCATTTATGACACGAGATTTACAGAACGTCACAATGCGCTTATAGTCTTCTTGGAGTTGCTCGAACCGATTGTTGCTAGTTTAACCGAAATCTCTTTGACCGAGAGAAAGCAATATCCCATACAACCAAATTGCTCCATCCAGGAATGAGCAAGAACTCGTTCCTTTTGTCTCTGTTGGCTGTGAGAAACTTCTCAGTTTTACTCCTTCACTACCTTCAGTCTGCAAAGCATGATTTGACGGCAACGTTAAACCATACAAAACTTGTTATAAATCAGTTGAATGAATTACGTGACAACAGAGCAAATCAAGAATTTGCGCGACTTTTGCAGAAAGGCGAAAGCCTTATGTCACCTCTGTTTGGAGAAGGGCCAATATTAACGCCAAGAACAGAAGGCAAGGAATACTACTCTGCTTCAGATGTGGAAGAATGTTTGAGACGAATATTCCCTGTTTGGATGACCTTACACTAAATTTGCGAATGCATTTTGATGGTTCCATAGCAGATGCATAAACTTTTCTTGAAGCTGTTCTCCCCGTGCGCTTGTCACCAACCAGGACGATATGGGGTATTTAGGGGACACCAGTGAAAGCGAACTTGAGTTGAGAGTGAATAGTGAATAGTGAATAGTGAACTTATGTGGTGCGAAAAGTAGAAAATGCAAGATAGTGGCATTCGTTTAAACGCTCAGGTGGCATTAAAACACTGTGACATTTTTTTGCCACATACCAATCACCTCTTAAAGTTATTAGCAACTTCGAATTGAATTAATGTTTAAGAGCTTTAGGCAGTTTTGACTCAGGCCTATTTAAACAACAGAATGCATAGGTCATGCTAGTGCAGATGATGTGCTGTAAGTAATTAGTCTGAGAGCAAGCAAGTTGAATTTAGTGTACAGTTACCATATCACCCGGTTTACCCGGGTACCACTCGATTTTCAGCCCTTGTTTTCCTCCCCTGGTTAAAAATTAAAAATACATTCATTTTTTAAATATTTTTTCGTTACAATTACCTAGGCTATTTTATACATAAACTGCAGTTGTGTTGTAAATTTTTCATTTAATAATTTAACTTTTCCATTTTATCCTTCATATCTTGTAATGCTGGTATCTACCGATTTCAGTCTAAGTAGGAATAAATGCAATGCAGTTTGTGGCGCGAAATGCTAGAAGCACCTTGTAGTTTCTACTGCGTTGTGGATCACAGTGTGTTGCAGAAAACAAAACGAACGTTTCAATTTCTGCTCATTTTTTATTAATCTCAAACTATGGTAACCCTAACTTAATGTTGTTAGGTAATGGCTTATACAAAATTACCAGAGTACCTGTTAATCTTATATGTTTACCTATAACTAGTGTTTGATTTGTCGTGGAGGATGTTGAGGATTTTGTCTGCTGCCTGAGAATCTCAGCCCGGTTGTTGATTTCTACGTAATAATTTTGCTAACAAGGAAAAAATCTATATCTTTATCCAAACATATAGTAGGTGAGAACTTACAAGCAACCAATAGTTTTATTATCCCTTTCCAGTTCTTAATTTATAACGAATCGAACAGTACCGTACCTTGTAACTGTTTTAGATAATAAGTATTTATAATTTAATTAACTTTATGCTTATTCCTTTGAGCTCCAACAAAAGCACAATATACTTCAGAAAACTTACGAATCTTAGGTTCGTACTCAATTCGAGAGTGAAATTTTCATCTGCAGTACCTGAAAACAAACATCGCATAAATCTTCTAAATAACCTTTTCCTTTCAGTCAATAACTTACAAAATAATTAGTCTATAATCTGTTTTTTTTTCATGTGATGTTCCAAAGTAACTATAAATGTGTTACTGAACCGGATTTTAAGAATTCTACTTAGTTGCTTTTTAGTTATATGTAAATCGGCCTGAGGCAAAGTTGCCTAAAGGTCTTAAAATTTAAATTAAAATTCTAGATGCATGTAAATATTCACGTATTGCTTAATAAATTGCTCACATAAACTCATATTTCTTAAAGAATATCAGTTCATAAGCATTTTAGTCACTTATGTGTCTACTTGTACTGGTGAAGTGTCTTTCATTTTCGACACCATCCCGAAAAATTGTTCTGGACATGTCACAGACTTAGACCGCTGGCCTTTTGTGTCAAATGTTGGATAAACGTTATTAGTTTATTGGACAAAGAGGTAAACGGAAATTAATAGCATTATTTCTGTAAATTATATTTAGTTTGCTTTTTCTGTCCATTTGGAGTAAGTAGAATTGTTTGTCTGAAGGAACCGTGTTCCTGGCCATTAATCTAGATAGAAGCATCAAAGAATAAATGTCTGATGCAGAATAAAGGAGCTTTATCCATTAAACTCCTAGTTTATTTCCTATACCAACTTTAAGTGCTGATGACAACAGCAAACATTACGAGTTTTGAGAGGTCTCGGTCAGTTTCTTGTTTTCCAATACTTTTCATCTTACCTCAACAAAATACGAAACGGACCGGGACATCTCCTCAAAACCCGGTACTGACCACGTCTAAGTAATGTTTACTTGCTTGATGCAAACCTTTCGTTGGTACAAAATATATATGTTGGGTGGTAACGTAATATGTCCACAAACTTTGTAGGCAAATTCCTCATACCAAAGCAAGATAAAGTCCATGCGTGCAAATTTGGGTTGAATACATGTCCCGGTCGGGGCAGTAATCCACACTGTCCAAACAAAGAAACGAAAGTATAAAGATACCTGACCGCACATAACCTCCACTAACCCATTATCTCTAATTTAAGATAAGCTACGAAAAATGCAAGAAAGCAATTATTAATAAGAAATATGAACAGATAAAAATGTATTTTGAAAGAAAAAGCGAAAAAATCACTCGCCCCGCCGCGATTCGAACCCGGTTCTTTTACTGAACAAGCCAACGCCTTAACCATTTACTACCGGTCGCAGCTTGCAAACGCGCATTTCAAAGTTGTATTTACGCTTCACGTGTGTTACGTAAGAACACATTTAGGTAGGAACGTGTGTTACGTATCATATTTTGCAATGAACCAGAAACAGTGCATTTAATAATAAATTTGCTTCTGGTAGTTGATTTTTGTCAATACGGTTCATATTAAGAGATAAAACATAATATCCTCGAGTTAGCACTATTGCCAACCTAGCATTGCAAATACTTCTTCTAATAGCGCTATGTCGATTTAGTAAATATTTTATATCCCCAACTTATGATAAGTATCATGTGAAAACCGTGCTGCGGAGTCAGTAAACAGAAGCTTTGACTCCTACATTTTTAAAACAAATATTTATATATTATATCGTACATTAATTGACAATCGCAACGTACAAGGCATTTAATCACTGCATAGTAGAATCATGAGACTAGGTTTGACATCATGTTATGCACATTTCTTGTTATTTGGCATTTCAAATTGACTTACTACCTGGGCAAGAGATGCTCAAAGCCTATAAATAAATTGAATAATATGTTCACCTACAAGTTAGTGGGAGAGGTAACAAATAACAATACTTGGTGATGAGAAATAGACTTTTGATGCACGATTATTATAGTGTAAATAGTCGATTCTGTACGTATTTGCGCAAGGGATCGAAATGGACCGGAGCAGACCAGAACGCCGCGTTCCGATTCGTGAATATCTGGAACTTTCTTGTTCCATGTCGTCAATATGGTAATCATAGACAAAAAAGAACTATAGCATATTCACGAATTTCAAGCGTTCCGTTTCGTGTAAATTTCCATTTCCACTCTTGAGTTGCACGATTGTTTTAGCGCAGTAGCGCCGCCAAGGGGGAAGGGGCTAGCCCGCCCCGCCCGGGGCCCCAATGGCTACTCAACAGTGGGACGATATCGAAAAAAAAAAACGGAAAAAATCTCAAAATTCAAATTTAAAAAATAAGCTCGAAAACCATCTTAAGTTGTAGTAAAATGTTAAATAGACACAAAACTACTTCGTTTATAGTTCTGAAGACATAATCATTAGTGCATGTCCGCTTAAATTTGCCCATTTCTTCAACATTTTCGGAACGTGATTATGTAAATTTTCTGTCTGCAGCAGAAATTGGGCAAATAATTGGTTAAGTAAATATGGTAGGCAGAGCCGATGTGAGGTATTTCAGTGCCTGAGGCATATGTGGAAAATTGCGCCTCTAGTTTTAGTTGGCATTTTATTTACTTTAATTTCAATATATTGTATAGAAATTGAAGAAAGAAACGTAATATTGCGCCTGCGCATGACAATTATCACATTCTTTAAAATAAGTTTTTGCGAAAAAAAATTAATTCCATTCCCCTGTGATTTCCGTGAAAAAAAAAAAACAACGTTTTTCAGCCTAACATATCTTTATTTCGGCGCTTAGTACATTTGTAGTTTTTTTCTTTTATATACAATATTTCAACGCCTTTGATTTTGCACTCCCAGCTTTGGCGTCCAAGGCAGGTGCCTCAGCCTCAATAAGGCACTGGTGGTACGTTTTCTAGTTCGTCTTCAGTGCAGTTATATCTTTAATGTAGTTAGGAGCTCTGGCCTAACGTTTTTGTAATATATACACATCGATAAAACACATTTCCCAAATTCATCGAGACGCACAAAGAAAACTTAAGTCAGCCAAGTTTTATACCATGCTTAGAAATTACATTTGCTTAAAAAATAAGCAAGCTAGTCTTGATATTCTTGATATCATCAACAGCATTTTATTTTTACTGTTTCTTTTAGGCATGCTTTCGGGAGGACTTTGCCCCCATGAGGTCTTACCACGCTCTCGAGAGAATTAGTGTTAACACTTTTATTAC
>JAGDQP010075471.1:0-10160 GCA_022664845.1 Lepisma saccharinum | reverse complement strand
TTCAAATACTCATTAATTGTTTAAATGGCATCGAGCAGTCCAGTATCTCTTTTAGAGGTCAATGGAATCATGAATTGCATATAATGAAGTTAAATGATTAGGAACTTCATCATATGGTATGAAACTAATTGAAGATCTATTTGTAAAGTGGTGTGAATCTCATTGTATTATTATTTCTGAGCGTTAAAAGGCAAGATTAATAAAAAGAAAAAGGGTGAATTTTGCAACGTATTTGAATCTTGTTTACTTACTTACTAAGGAATGCTTAGTTGAAGTACAGTATGTTGAATCAAGTAATCTACCGACCAGAGTTAGGTATACTAATAGAGGTTTGTAGTAATACTATCAGTTACGTCAGACTCTTTAAATATTCTCAATTATTGAAGAAAATGCACGTATTATAGTGTTAATCAATAGATAATTATTTGTATTGCATAGTTTTTTAGTAAATAGTTAAGAATTTCTGCTTCTTGCTTTCTGAAGAAAATAAATCTAGCTGTCATTAGTTCCTGCCTCCTGTGAACTTCACACAACTTCAAAATTAATGCTCCTTTGAGTTATCTAAGGTGTGCGTACTCCTATAATTTAAATGTTTAATATTACATTTTGAATAGTCTTCAATGAAAAATATAATTGCATGGATCATTCATTACCTGTATATATTGCACCAGTCAATTATAGTCTCTTGAAATGTTAACCCGGAAATGTTCTTAGAAGTTTTGGCAGAAGATACCGTGATGCTGTGGATAGGGCAATATTTTTTATGGTTAGAATGGAATCTAGGTCCTTTGGCGCTGACATACAAACGGTGACGAATAAGAGGAAGATAACCAAAAACTGAAAAGATATCCAGAAAAGAAGCAACAATTAATATATTGTTAGATCCATACACCATTAATCCAGAAAATTCAACAAAGATATAATGAAAGGCTTGCTGAGATTCTTAAACACCCATTATAAATTTTATTAAATCTATCTATAAAAATTTGTGTATTCCCTGATAAATGGAAGGAAAGTTTAATTTGTCCTATTTCAAAATCCAGGAATGCGAAAGACGTGGAAATATATAGAACAATAGCTACTTATTTTATCATCATGTGCAAAAGTATATGAATGTCTTATATATAGGCGAATACTAAATCATGTAAACCCCATTCTTTCACCATATAAGCACGGCTTTTTTTTTCAACTGAAACAAACTTAACAATTGTAACCGACTTCATTGCAACTGAGGTAGATAAAAGAGGCCAAATAAACGTCATATACACAGATTTCACTAAAGCATTTGATTT
This sequence comes from Lepisma saccharinum, assembly GCA_022664845.1. NCBI lineage: Eukaryota > Metazoa > Arthropoda > Insecta > Zygentoma > Lepismatidae > Lepisma > Lepisma saccharinum. The sequence goes on along the minus strand of JAGDQP010075471.1, from coordinate 8,868 downwards.
GGTTGATCACGATATCTTGCTAAAGACATTTGAGGTTTTTAAACTTTGTAATGAAACATTAAAATTATTAGTATCATATTTACATAATCGTAAGTAGGCGGTAATTTTTAACGGATATGTTTCTGAATATTTCGAGATATTGTCCGGATTGCCACAAGGTTCCAATCTAAGGCCCTTATTATTTCTTTTAGTTCTTAATGATATATCTGAGCGTATCTAGAATTCCCATATTCTATTATTCGCGGATTACCTGAAATTATACGCTAGAATTGAATCAAACGAGGAGTGTGCCAAACTACAAAAAAAAATTGGATAAAATCAAAGAATGGTGCGACAGAAATAAATGTGTAATTAATACAAAAAGTGCAATGCCCTTTCTATTAAAAAGAAAGCAAAGTTATGATGAATATAACTAACCGATTGGTGGAGTAAACTTATCGAAACCTTAAATGCTTGAGTTGTCTTCGATTGGAAACTAAACTTCGGGCGTCAGATCGAAATTATCACTAACAATGAGTACAGAAATCTTGGGTATATCAACCATTTAAGCAAGGATGTCTGTCTCGACTCAAAACTTCTAAGATTTATTATTACTCTGGAAATTAAAACATAATCAAATTGATTGTATTAAATTAATCCCGAAAATTTTCATTCGAGTTCCGAACACTATAACAAGATTGGATAATATTGGAAACATTATATTGCATAAAGCAAATGGCTGAAATTTTACATAAATCCCCAATTTGAAGAATCAGTGCTTCCTACAACAAAACTGAGCCGAAAGTTTATGTAAATATATTTGGAATAACTGAAAAAGAAACTAAAAGTACTGAAATAATATGATTGTACTTTGTAACTGTAATTACTTAAATGTACACTCCAACACTGTAATTAGACGTATTGCCTGTTGTGTTGTGTTATGAGCAAATAAATGAATAGATCCCCATGAAACCAGTCGTATGTAAATAGAGAAGCTTTTCGAAGGTGGAAAGTAGTTTTAACTTATTAAGAATTTTTCTTTCTTTCAGAAAGTTTTTGTAACTTCAGTGTTGTGTAATGGTATTCGAAAAGTATTGGAAAGATATTTAGAAACTGTAACATTTCGTAGCACGCTGCAGTAGTCCGACTCATTTACATTGCGATTAATGACATGGGTCTTGTTGTAATTGCAATGTAGGCATTAGAGCTCAAATGGATGAACGGGTCAAATCAGTTAATTAGGGTCAAGTTATGGCCCGGGTCTCTGCTCCTGACCTGGTAACTCGATTTCGACCCACTGGTCCGGCGTGCAAAGCAGAGGATTTAATTCTTTCCTTACTATACACTATTCCGTTTGAACAGTGTTTCTTTCAAGGGTGACCGAGACCGGGGATATTAACACCCAGCATGAGACATACAAGACCGAAAAAATCTTAAAAGTAGTTTCATATATACCCCGTCACCCTCTCCCCTCCCCGAAGATGTGCAAATAGCCTTCCATCAGAAAGGCTATTCTGAAAGAATGTTATGTTTGAAGACAAGACCAGGTTGCTGAGTCATTCGGGTTACCGGGTCAGCTTTGTCCTGGTCAGACCGGGTCACCAGAAGTGTTTTAGCTCTGTTTGGCACCACTCAAACCCGGAATCATCATTGCCTCATAGGAAATTAACTGCTCAGCAATTTATAATTTTAGAAATCCTAAAAGAATTCATGAGCCAATCTAAAAATACAATCCGTAACTCACTGAAAGAATACATCTATGATTAATTTCAACCATAAAATGCCTGGATTTTCTGTCATCGATAACAAGTGACTCAAAGAAATGAGCAATTATTCAATATATCTGTTTCCACAAACTCTCTCATTTATATTTCATAGCATTTAAACTTGTAATTAAGCTATCCCTGTCCAAGGACATTAGATGTTCTTCGGAAAAGTTATAGCATTCCTTTCTAAAAGCTTTTTCTCTCTCCACACTTTATTTATTTTTAAAAAATCTTCAAGTTACTTCTTTTACAACTCTAAAACCGGAAATGCCGGTACCACCAGTATGTTATTGTAGGTGAAAGAGTTAGAAGAGGAATTAAGAATGTACCGAAAGATGTAGGGACAAGCTACTCCAGAACAACTTTAGCAAGATGCAATAAAGCCATCTGGCTTTAATAAGGCCAACTAATGGTGACCATGCCAATAATTCCATAAGAGTTGAAACTCCTTTGACTGGTATGCTTTGATGAGAGGGGAACATAAATCAACTATTGGCCGCGATGACTCAATGGTAGAATGATCACATCTGGTGCTTGTAGTCGTCAGTTGAATCCCAGTACGTGCCATGTGGGCTTTGTGGTGGGCAAACACCGTGCGCGTGAGTTTCCTCGGAGTTCTCCTGTTTCGTACCACTTTCTTCATTCCACCAGTTTTCCCATTATCATCCATCCAACTTTAGTCAAAGTTGCCTAAAGGCATTAGACATTAAATTATCTCTACAAAACAACCTAGTTCTTCCCGTTTTTTTTTTTTAAAAAAAAGAGACCTAACGGGAGAAATAAATATTAAGGGTGAATTGCTTGTCTCATAACATAGACAAACACATTCTATTGATACCTAATCATTATTGTTGGAGAAATTCTTATCACATTCTTATTTGAAGAAAATACTTTTTTCGTTAAGGAATGAATGATGATGTGTCTTACGAAGGAAGAAATTTCGAAACAATGCCAAACATCGAACAAATTTGCTGCAAGTTTGGGTGCTATCTGGGAATACATAGTTACTTGCTAGGAATTGTTAGAAATGTGCTGTTTAACAACAATAAAAGGTAGTCACTCTTAAAAGATCTAGTTTAGGCTTGTATTATCCAAGTATTAATCTTGATAGTAGATTAAATTGGGTTTTCATAAGAAATTGACCTCAAGAAAGAACAATGTGCGCAAAGACCTGTAACACGAGCCGTTCAGCCCAGTAATCCACACCACTGGGAGTAACTGATTGTGTCAACGATGTGAAATTTCAAAATGTGTCTGCGTATAAAAATAACGGAACTTTGACCTTTCTTATATATTTACTGTGTTTTACCACAGCGAAGATGTAGAGAAAATATGCACAATTATAGCATAAGAAAGAATAAGCTTATTTATAAACAATATCAAAGATTATCTAAATCTGATAATAATTATGAAGTAACTGGTCTGAAACTCTTTTAACAAACTCCCATTATAAAATATTTACATATTGTTCCATTAAAAGTTTTTTAAACGTAAATTGTATGGTTGTTCATCCATTTTATAATATGAATTAATTCTTTGAGAGTAATATTAAGTTATAATACATTTTCCTTCTGTACTTTGCATATGATATTTGCTATTAGTATACATCTGGTGTATCTTATATTGTAGTATTCGTTCGACATATGCTCTGATGCTCCCTTTCAAATCTTCTGTATATCTCGACTAAAATAATTCTAATATATACTCATACTGTAACGGTTATATGTTTCTTATATCTGAATTATTGATATATTACGAATGTTTATGTTGTCTATTGCTGTTAATGGACTAACGACAATAAAATTGTTTCTATTCTATTCTTACGTAACCTAACCCACTCTCTTAAATTGTAAACAGTAAAAATGCCTTAATAATGCAACCATCAACTTCTGAAAATAATTTGGTGAATTATTGTGTTGAAAGGGTCTATGCGTAACACGTTGAAGAGCGTAAGTAAAAAACAAATTGTAATCAATCTGTTGCGGCAGAGACCTGTCAAAGGCACGAGCATAACTAACATTAAATTCATTCGTTTCAGTCTTGAATTATAATTTAATTTTAAGGCCTTTAGGAAATTTTGGCTTAGGCCGTATGTATGATGATGGGACAATTCGTGGAATGAAAAAAGTTGGAGGGAATGGGAGAACCGCGAGAAAACCCACGCACACGGTGTTCGTCTACCAGAAAACCCACATGGGACGAGCAGGAATCGAACCAAGGACACCATGCATCAGAGGGGAGCGCTCCACCACTGAGCTATCAGTTTCTACATTGGAATAGGTACCGGAAGTAAAATACTAGTGAAAATCCAAGATGGATGTTGAATTTCACAAAAGTGTATGAAGTATAGAAAAACTAAACAGAAAAGTTGAAGCGTTGAAATTTAAAACAGCCCAAACAATTAATAGAGATCGCTGAGCTAAATTCTTAACTTTGTTCTACCGTTGATCCGGTAGCATTTGTTAGAGACATAAGTGCATATTGTACAAATTTACTTTAAGGGATTGCGTTGTCGCCTTAATAGATTTAAAACAACAAATCAGTCTCTGAGCCCTTAAACTGAAGTCAATTTCTAACAACATCCTGGGCTTGAGGTGCGAACCTGCGTTACGGACAGACGGACAAAACTTAATTAAAACAGGATTAATAAGTGAAAATTTAACACGAAAGTAATATTTAAAAAAAACAAATGGTTGGCAACACTGAAAAATTGAGTGCTTATGTACGGGAAATCAACAGTTTTTTTTTATTATTATGTCGAATAATGTTTATGCCAAGTTTCGTGCTATGTTTAACGTAATGAAAGCAATTTGAAAAAAAATCTAGAAGTTAGGGTGGCAACACTAACAAGTGGGCGCTTGGGGGACTTGGACACCCTCAGTGTTTTTCTATTGTGTTAACAATGTTTAAGTTTGTCGTAGCTGTAGGTCTAACTGAATGGAAGTAATTTTAACAAATAAAAGAAATAAAGAATGGGTTTGCAACACTGAACTACTCCACTAATCAAAATGATTCCGGTTCCTCTGATATATTCTAGTCTATACCTTCCAAATGACACCTCAAACATCTCTCAACTCCTTCTAGTTCCTGAGATCTGAATATGACACCAAATAAATTGTCTCCAATAAAAACGGTGCTTAACATCTATTTGTTAAGGTTAATGTAAAGCAACAATCTCCAACAAAAGATGACAGCACTACCGCAGTATATGTCTAAATGTATTTTTATCGTTGCACGAAATTTCAATGCTGCTCCTACAAATTCAAGCCTAGAGAGTTCAAACTTTCAGGGAAGAAAGTTCATAACCAATTCAAGAGTTCGATCAATGCCGATTTTATATTTTCGTTTTTGTTCATCATTGAAAGAGCTTCATTGTTATAGGTTTTGATATTCACAAAAACAATCAATCGATTTCAACAACGAAAAACAATGAAAATTAAAAATAGGCATTGATCGAACTCTCGAATTGATTATGACCTTTCTTCCCTGAAAGTTTGTAGGAACAGCATTGAAGTTCCGTACAACGATACGGAGATAGTGCTGCCATCTTATGTTGGAGATCATTGCTTTACATTAACCTTAACATAAATGGTTTTTGAATACGTACAAATTTAATGATACTCAAAATGTATTAGTAAAAGAAAGAAAAATAGATATTACACTTACAATAGGCAAAAGCTTCATGGTTATGTTATGATCGCCCTTAAGACTGGAAACTGGTACTACCTAATTGTTGTGAATAACACAATACAATAATATTTCCTTGCAGGTACTGTATTTATTATATCGTATGTTTATTCTAATACAACTTGAAGAGGAAGGCTGTTACAAACACATCTTCAAAGTCTCTATCATGAGATCTTGTTTAAAAATATGTTTCTCTTTTTTCTTTAAATACGTATTTCATTGAATACTGTAATAATATTTTAAAACAAAAATATATTTTTTACTTTTGGGGGGTTAAAGTAATGTAAACATTGTCTCTGAAAATGCGTACTTAGCGTGTCGGAACTACGAAAATAGTTTACCGTTCCTTGAAGAACGTAATTCCAGATTTAATCTATTGACGTTGTCAGGTGTTATTGAAATATTTAGACCATTGGCCTCCTCAATGTCAAATATCATAGATGTTTCACGAATTTACACTCGTAAGTGTAACACAACATAGAAAACGAAACGATTGCCTTTGATTTGTTTCTAAATTCCTGAGATTTAAAGCGGGAAATATTCAGGAGAAAGGACAGACGTGTTAACTGATAAGTCATTTCTAGAAAGGGCAACCAGATTGATAAATTTCTTGAATTTGTTTTACAAGTCAAGGTTAATTCGTATAGTCTCTTCCGTAAAATCATCATCGCCGAGTCCTTAAAGTTTACTTCTAATCTACCGAACCGTCATAGCTCAGTGGTAGAGCATTCGGGTGGTCATGGGTTCGATCCCAGTGGCCGATCATCCTGACTGAGGATTTTCCAGGGTTGTTCCTCAGTCACATTAGGCAAATGTTGGGATGTCACCTTCAACATAGGTCCTGGCCAACAACTTCCCGCATTCTTTCCTCTCTCCTATCCTGGCATAAGCCTTAGATAAATGAAATTCAAATTTAAAATTAAATTTACTTCTAACAGCTTTTAGGGGACACGAGATCATACAATTTGATTGTCTCACAATCATAATACTGTTTATAAAAAAAAATGCATCTTTCTCTCTTAACATATGCGTGTTCTTACTATGATAGGTTGACCCAAAATGACGTAGTTGGGTACAGAACCGAAACTGAGTCACTTTTGGTGACTCACTAACCCGAACATAGGTGACCCGGTCTCAGGGTTGAAAATTAACTTTTGATAACACTGGCCCACAGAGCCAGTGAAATTTTTTCTTCACTGGTCGTTTAAAAATCTTACTGGTCCTTTTCAGATTAGTAAATATTAATAATCAGCGTAATTTTTTAGTTCACTTTATTATATTCGTTTAGGTTTCAGACTTATATAGGACATGAAATTACATGTCTAGGTAAACACGACCATGCTTAACAAATAGGAATGCCTGATGTCTGAATTCTCACGCTTACTTTGTTTTTATTGCACTAAACCTCTTCTTCGGAAGACTGCTGGGAGTCTGGTGCCGTAGGGAGAAATATTGGGGCGTCTGGCTCTTTCTCCTTTGTCTATGAAGAAGGATACTTCCGGAGTAACGTCATAGTTACAAAACATGGATTCAGTGAAAAGACGGCGTATCCGCGTTGTATACGAGTCATGTTTCCTGTCTCCGTCACATGCGGCAAAACGGAAAGAAATCACTTCAAAACAACGTTAAATACAGCCTACAGGTATGTTTATTAATATATTGAAACTTTAGAAAGCACTGGCCCGCAGGGGCACTAATATTTTTCAGTTACTAGCCCTTGGAAAGTTTTACTAGTCATTGGACAGTGGACCACCGTTAATTTCGAGCCCTGCCCGGTCCCAGACTTGACCTGGTTTTGGCCCAAATGACTTGGGTCTCGGTCATTTTTTAGAGTTTTTAAAATATATTAATTTTTTTGTGCTACTTAATACATCATACAAAATTCTTTCAGAATAGGCTTTCAAAGCAATGGGAAGGGCTTATTTGCACATCTTCGGTGTCATTTCTTGTTCTTTCTGGGGATATGAGACTGTTGTCATATGAAGAGTACAGGGAAAGACAGGGCGAGAAATGTTATTTCTCGTAAAACCTATAGTTTTAAGTCTATCTCTGTCATTTGGAACGTGTGCAAATATTCTCATATCCCTGGAAAGAACAAAAATGCCCCACCGGGAGGTGCAAATACCCCCTGCGAAAAGTCTATCTGTCCATCTGAAAGAAATTTGTGTGTGAAATATTAAATAGGATAAAACATTAAAATCTTTTGAAGCTCTCGAAACTGAAGTTCCCGTAACCTAATCTCACTTCTCAAGGAATATCACAAGTTGTAATATTGATGTATTCTAACGATAGGAACAAGACCGGTCACCGGTTGCTATTGGGTCAAGATTCAATCTTCGAGTTACCCAGTATTTTAGTCTGGAGATTTTGGTCAAGACCGGGGTCCAAGTCATTCGGGTCACCGGGTCAATTTTCGGACCAGGTCACCTATGTTTTCGGATCAGACCGGGTCACCAAAAGTAACTCGGTTTCAACTTTGGATATGTCCCCCCAGGGAAGATCCCTAATCAGAGCTGAAATCGGGTTATTCAGATCAAGCTTTAGATTGGGACCCGATCTGACCTGGTGAAGGATTTCGACCTGGCGACTCACAGGACAAAGTAGAGTTTTATGTATTTTCTTATTATACACATTGAATAGTGCTTCTTTCAAGGATTGACTAGCAACTGAGGTTTCAACCCCAACAACATGAAAAATAGGACATCGTAGAGTTCCTAAGAATAATAATAGAAATAGTATCATACCCGAAGGAAGAAAAAAACTTGGAGGTGTATAAATAACTACCTCCCCCCCTCGAAAAGGCTATTCTAAAAAAACTGGAAAACCTCATAAATAAAAATATTGATTGGTTCAAGGTACAAGAACAACAGAGGGTCAAGACAGAGCCATCGGGTCAAGATTCGATACTCAGGTCGTTGGGACACGAAATCAGTCTGTTTATTTGAGTGAAGGTCAGAGCACCAAACCAGTTGGGTTATTTGGGTCCACCGGGCTAATCTACTCATTTGGGTCAAATTTCGGACCGGGTCGTCGGATCACCTATGTGCGCGGGTCACCAAAGATGATCTGGATTTTCGCTCTGTCTTTAATACCTCTGACGGGTTTTTCATCCTGTAGGATGTACGACTAAATATACATGATTTGATATATTCGCTTCAGACAAAGAACTGCTGTATCGTAATATATCGGACAAAATTAGTCGATAAGATGCTGGGCTTCGAACTGAGCAATCCGTGTTCAAATCTCCGTTTAGATTTCTCTTGTTCCAGTATGACTGAAAAATGAACAAGAGCTTTTAGCCAAGCCACTGGAAATTTCCAAAGTAGCCTAGATTAACTGGTTTCTTCTGGGAATGTTTCGATTTTTTTTAACAGTGTTCAGGACCAGGTTTCGACTTCTCATGCCGAAGATCCTGACTGAAATTGTCCCTGGTTTC
>JAGDQP010075470.1:0-10160 GCA_022664845.1 Lepisma saccharinum | reverse complement strand
AACGATAATGCAGTTATCACACGTATACGTTCCGATTTGGGGCAAATCTTTATTCCATGCTCAGAAATTAGATTTCGTTTTAAATTTCTTAATATGTCTTCTTCGTGTGTACTTTCCTTTTTATCCACTTTTTGGTTATTTTTTGCACTCTAGTCTTACGTAGCGTAAAAAAAATACTTTGCTGTCACCGAAAAAAGAAATTTTATTTTATTTATCTGTTACCCTTTTCCTTGTGAAAACTAAAGATATTTTATTAGATCTTCTTTTTTTTCTACCTTCTCGAATAAAACAAGGCTCCATAGGTAAATATTGTAAATCAATACAAGAAAAGCTTCTGCCTTAAGTGCAGTCTGCCTCAGACTGTCCCAGGGGAACCATTGTTTTAAAAGTGTCTTGTAACATTTGATGGAAGAAACACTTCTTCCACTCAGCAAGTGTTTCTCTTTTCTCGCCTTGCTTTTAACATACCAACATCCGATTTTTTTTTTTTTTTACTTAAAAAAGTAAACGTCTGGCAACAGCTTTATTTCTGAAGATAAAAATACAACCAGAAATTCGAATTTCTTCAAAGTAAACGTCAGTGGCATTTTCCGTTATCCATAAAAGAAAATAAGCTCGTAAAATATGATTGCATTGATTTATGTATTTGGTGTGTTCTTGTGTGGTGTGTGTGTCTACATGTCCAAGTAACCAGCAAAGAATCTAAATACGGGAATCATATTTTAGGCCAATATTATTTTACTATGGACGTGCAGGATTTTTTCTCTTTGCCTTCAGTTATTAACTTACTACTGCTGTTTAATTTTTATTTCATTCCTTGTAAAGGCCTATGTCGGTTTATTTTGTGATGTTCTCTAAATCTATTGTTGCCATTAGAGATATAGAAAAGTAGCGAGTTATATTATCTTTAATACTTGAGTACCTGTACATGCATTGAAGTGGCGAACAGTGAAGACACCTGCTTATATCATCAAGTATCATCTTTAGCAGCTCTGACCCGATGCAGTACGGCGTGGACTAGACGCTAGAACTGGTCTGTGTCCACTGTTGTTAAACTGCAGTTAATTCGGTGCACAAAAGTACCATCATAAAGTAATGGAGAATGGTTTGTACATCATCCCATATGTGTCCTATGCGCTTAAGGTTCGGAAGACCTCCAAGTTAATTAAAATTTTTGTTGAATTTTTGTTGAATCTTTGTCCTATCATCTGTGCACAATGTGGAGTTTATTCTTGGGCTGAAACAACACATCTACGCCAGAGAATATTAGTTGGAACAAAACAAGATGCAAATTGTAATCAAGTGTATAAGTGCAGTTGTTTGTTTAAGAGTATCCTGCCAAGACAGTAGTAGTATTGTTTGTGTGAGAAGGCTACAACTACGTATTTTATCTTCACAGCATTCACTCAACCATAAACTTTCAAGACATTTTTCTAGCAATAAGTTTTCATGTCTCTTGTTGTTTCTTCCATACATAAATGCGCGCTATAATCGAGACATTTTAAAATGATACTCACAAGAAAAGAGATTAACAGTTCGCGGACTTCACGGATCAGTGTAGATGTGTTGTATTTAAGGCGCATTGTCATCGGTAATCCTCCTGTAGATCGACGACTTTGGGATTCCACGTATTGGGAGTGTCTCTTGTATTGTACGTGATGTTTCGTCTGAAACTAGCGTTGAAATAGATCATGATATGTTTCAATGTATCTTACGTTGTGCAGTTATCAGACTTTGAGCCATCAGGGTTCCTACTCTGTCAGTCACACCCACATCAGGATTATTCACATTCGGCTCCCTTTGATTGAAACTCGGAAGTCCTTCTTATTCCTAATAGTACAGAGAAATTAGTGTGTGAAGTAAACATTTAAAATAAAAAGATTAAACTTACTAGAATATGTTCTACATGTTGCTCCTATTAAGACATAGAAAATCTCAAACTATTCAGCGGGTAGGAGTGGGGGGGATCAGGTATTTTTTTTATTACATTTCTAAATATTACGAGATATAGAAAGTTATCATTACTTTTTCTCCCCGAGTAGCCATTTTAGCATAATTTTAGGATAAAATAAAAAAAATGTGATCTGTGTTGGGTAATATATTTTCGTCCTTACCTCGTACATGATAGCAGAGCCAAAATATGAGAACAAAATTCGAATAAAAGTTTAAGGAAATTTTATAAGCTTTAACATGATGTATATTGCCACAGTGTATAAGGTTATAGCTGCTTAATGTAGCTGTAAACATCATGACATACGGAAATGACTGCCCTGCTTCAATGGAAATAGTCCAGGGAAATACGATTAAGGGTCAGTTCTACAATCGACCGCCAAAGTTCTAGTCAGCGCTAAGTTTAGGCCAAGTCTGATTTTGGCCAATGAGAGTACGCAAAATGAGAGATGGCCTCAACTTAGCGCTGACTGGAAATATAGCGGTCGATTGTAGAACTGATCCTTAGGGTTTAAAAAAAACTGCCATTAAAATGATTTTTTTCACTATTCGATGCAGAAAGATGTGCTTAATAACATACTAAAAGTTCATGCCGTTTAGAACTTGAGAACTGCCGCCATTTTTGTAACGCACGGTTACAGAGCTATCTTTGGTTTAATGTTGTCAATTTCTCCTAAAAAAGCGTATTAAAAACATATGTTTATAATTGCAAGTTGAGGCAAATGTCTAGAAACACTCTGGTAAGTCGAAAATCGTTACAGAGAGCGAGATCAAATGTTGGATTATCGGTGATGGAAGGATAAGGTCTATGGTAGCCATCTTGAAACAGCCATCTTGGATTTATGTGAAGAATTTTATTAAGAAGGGCATCATGTGAAGTATCGTTTTAGGCTAGCTCATTCCCACAAATTGAAATGTGAAGTCGTGTTGCACCTAAGTGTGTTTGTTTAGGAGATGGGAACTCTGAGATTTAGAATTTGGTGAAATGTAATTGTTTTCCATTCTGTCGTTGCAGGTGATTCAATACGACGCTAACTTATTACGATCGGATCGAGATTGTGCTGATGAATTATGGTGTACGAAGGTAATTACAACTGATAAGAAAGGGTGTCACACCCCTAAAATCTCGAGCGCACCCCAAACTTTAAAACTTTTAGGGTCAAAAAATTGGTAGAAACTCCACTTACATCCTCCTAATTTTGAATTTAAACACCCGCAAACTGAAATTCCAGACATAATCTCTGTACAGAGTTAGTTTTTTGTACACTATTACGAATCAATGTAATTGTAAGGCATAGCCCAAGTAGCACAACGACATTTATTGTACGCGATAAATGCAATATGAATTTTTCAATATTTCATACAATTCAGGGTGATATATTAGAAAGTCGTAGCAGATTATTGTTTCCTGTTTTATTAGAAACCTCTCCATACTTAGTTACGCAGGAGGTCTTCCTCAACACAAGTTTTATTTAGTTTACAAATCCGGCAACCAAGACACAAAATTGACAATATTGAAAACGGAACATAATGCTGCAAGAACAGGAATTACTTCTCACCCACTTGCAGAATCACCACCCAGAAATAAAAAAAATACTTTGACTGTAATATATATTGTATATTTACTTGAGAGCATGTCATTTTCCACGGACGGTATGCTTTCAGTATCAAAAATCCAGAGCTGGTATGCTTATAGTCCAAGAAAACCAGAGTCCACATGGCATACCGGTATATACCGTCTCACTTCAACCACGAACAGTACACTACGTTTTTCATTATTCTCGCAACATGTTGAATAAGTGTGATACGAAGGTGATTAAGGCGGAGTTTATCACAATCTTGAATTTGAAATTTTATTTTAAGGACTTTAGACATCTGTGGCTCAGGCCGTTAACACAATCTTATTGTGTGACCAAAAAGTGTACAGAAAGTGTTACGATAAAAAAAAAAGGTGATGGTGAAGGAAACCTAAGTGCGCAAGGAGAGTTCAAATTTCACCATCAAAATGTCATTCTAACCTTCCAACACTTATAATACACATTACTAACACTTCCTGTTAGAAAACAAGATATATATATATATATATATATATATGTGATAAAACTGTTAAGCGTGTGTATTTTTTCTTTGCGTTGTTTTTGTAGTAAAATCCGAGTGTTTTTGTTATACCACGTACGTGTTAACACTGCGTGAATAAACCTGCATCTACGTGCAATAGAGTATGAGGAAATACAGAAGAATTAAAAACGTACTTCAACCAGAAAATACGTAACATTTTTTTTTGCTTTAGATCATCAGCTGAATGAACAGGTAAGGGAAGGGGGAATCTGTATCATGATGGAAATTTTTTGTGTGATAAAACGAGATTAATCAATCCTTTTAGTTGATTCAATTTTTTGTTGTAACACTAAACATTCTGTTGTGTTTTTAATACCCCACAGGTGGTCAGAATACTATTGTGTATGTTAATCCCATTGGTTCACCCACAGACCTTGTTTGAAAGAAAGAAAGTAATATATTAATATAGATTAAATTTTCAATCTGAGAGTGTTTTATCTTACTTTTTACATTCTTTTCCTTAGTTCGCAATGGTTCGTGGTGTCCTTAAATCATTCAACGTTAATATAGCTCATTTCCCGACGCCATACAACTACGAAAATTTGCACAACGATGTAAGTCGGGTGACAATACAATATTCTATTGTTACTTACTTACAGATATTTGTATAGATTTATATATTTTAATATATTTTTTTAAATATTAGCATGAAATACTAGCCTGCAACGCTGTGGTGTTTGACTGGTTGCATGACACCTTAGGATTTGAGTAAAAAAAATATATAAACTAGGGATTAGTCCGCAAACCGGGAAAAGGACGTTCTTTTCGATTGAAAGTGAATGGGCTAACCCGTAGTAGGCTGAAACTACGTGCTCAAAGTTAAGAACACCCGCCTTAAGTCGGAGTCTTATTTCAGGCATGTTTATGTGCCATAGCTCATGGCCCCTCTTGATTTTTTATTTATTTTATTTATTTATTATTATTTTGCTCTGGAAACTAAACGACACATCGGAGGAAAGAATGGATCTGATGTTCGGAATCCTCGTTGTTTGTTTAGTAAAATTAAATGGGTTACGACAAACTTCCGTTTTTAGGTGCGACAGACTTCTTGCAGATTGAAATTTTTCAGTCTCTTGAAACGATTTTTTTTTTAAAGACATACGTTTTCTTAAACAATTTGTTCTTAAAAGTAAAAATAATATTTTAGTTTATGCATGATTAAAAAGAAAAGCATGGGGCTCTCTCTCCTATACAGTCACTTTATAAAATTTTCAATTAGCGCTCATGCTTTTCTTTGTAGTCATGCACAAACAAAAATATTTTTTACTTTTTAGAAATTGTTTAAGAAAAGTATGCATTTAAAAAGTGTTTTTTCATTATTATTATTTTTTCTTCTAGTATACTATACTATCGGTAATTTAAGAAATGTTTCAGCACTGTAGATCTATGCTTCCGTGAGGATTTGTTAATTGGGTGATTCTCTGCTCGAAAACTTCAACTTCAAATCCAACCTGACATTATTCACTAAATTATCACTCGATCTCACCAGGCGAATTTGTGTTCACTCTTATGTATTTCTTTTCCCATAAGCTACGTAACAAGAATATTGGATTGGTAGCCTGAAGAAGTTAATTTGGTAGGTAATATAAAGAAACAATGTATACATCAAAATAGCGTTGATGTGTGCGTCTTAACGCACTAAAAGTGGAACTGTGTCGATATTATGATTAGTAGCTTGTGACATTAATCCTATCACTGTTAAAAAAAAAAAATCCTGAAAAAAGTCAGGAAATTAAGTTGGATGGAACATGACTTACAAAAATCAGAAACTCTTCAGTTTCCAAATATATTCAAGTAAAGAATACGTAGAAGAAATTTTCTCTACTATAATACCGGTTGATAATCTGAATCTCAATAATAGTTGCAATGTGAACCCGCTAGTAAACAAAGACAAAGATTCCGTGTTTGAATTCCAACTTCGGGGTCGACGTAAAAGTGTTTACTTTCTTACCACATGCTCAATAAAATCTGAATATACTGAAGGGTATATTTTTCATTTCTAACTATCACTTGGTAAATTTTGAAGCATCGTCCTATAAACTTTTTGTTAAGACACACTTGAGATATTTCGCTGTCAAACATTTTCTCATGCACTATTAGAAATTTTGGGAAAATTTCTTCGTATATCGTGAAATTTTAATCCAACAACTTTTGGTGACTCACGAAGTTACCAACCCACGTGATTCAGTAACAATAATTGAATTCGTAACTTTTTATGCTATATGAATTGAATTTGTCACTTGTCGTGTTATATAAAATAAATTCGTCACTTTTCATGCTATATGGGTTGAATTCGTCACTTTTCATGCTATATGGATTGAATTAGTCACTTTTCATGCTATATGGATTGAATTAGTCACTTTTCATGCTATATGTATTGAATTCGTCACTTTTCATGCTATTTAAATTGAATTTGTCACTTTTTATGCTATTTAACTTGAATTCGTCACTTTTCATGATATAAACATTGAACTCGTTACTTTTTATGCTATATAAATTGAAGATCATCGTAAAAATAATGTGTGCCGTATATTATCAGAACATATCTGAACTGTGTAGAAGAAGTACAGAAGTCACTACTTATTTCAGGCAATAGGGGGAGATAAAATGATTATACTGCTTTTGATCTTGTACGATACAATCGTCGCTTATCCCATTCTTGCACTATATACATTTTGACTCCAATTCACAATATCACTTAAAGAAAAGAAGATAGAGACAAACTGGCCTCTGATTTGGGTTCACATAACAAGTAGAAACCTTGTGGCGTTACCAAATTGAAAGCGGCAAAGATACCTAAAGTCATTCTGAGGTTATATTCTCTTTATTTGTTTTCGTACATGCATTAATGTGCCTTACTGAGTGCATGTAGACCAAAAGTGGCCTGGAAAAAGGTTTTAGCCATATCAGATTAAAACAACCTCATAAATCAAGGCGTAAATCTCAAATTTGGAGTCAGTTTCTCTCTCTGCTTTGGCTCAAGTGGTGATATTTGTAAGAGTTTGAGTGCACATAGTGTAAAAATACCACCAAGAAAGATTATAGCTCTATAAGGTTAAAATCGACCTCGATCTCCGAATCCAGATCTGAAGCATTTCCTTCGAGTTCTTCTGAAGAAAATAGTGATTTTTGAGACACCCTGTATATAAAAAATTAATGCTAAAGCGTTGAAAAGTCACTTTCAGAAAGACATGATAAACTACCCATACTTCCTGTACACTCATGTTCATTAAAATTACTAATAGGCCATATTCTAAGTGGAATAAGTTCTCCAATATGCTCAATTCATTGAACAATTATTCAGATTCATATTAACGTTAGTATTCAATTTGACTTATTCGGTTCAAATAATTTTCGATTTGTAGTTGTGAAAAAATTGGAAACTTTTGAAATATGGAAGCGGAGAAGAATAGAAAAAAATCAGCTGAATATAGAAGATATGAAAATATTAGAAGAGAGACGAAGGATACTGGAGACAGTGAAAGAAGAGAGAAAGAAATTGGTTAGGACATTGACTGTGCAGATATTGTGTACTGAGAAATGCAATTGAAAATATGATTGAGGGTGGAAAAAGGAAGAGAAAGAAGACGAAAGCAACTCGTTGACAGTATTAATGAAGATAAATCCTATGTTGAGATTTTGTATATTCTGAATAGTTTAATGTACCCTGAGACTTATAGAAAATGGCCGGTGGAAAAATTGGGGGGAAATCCGAAAATTTGTTGGACCGGTCAGCATAACATGTGGATCATTTATTTTAAATCTTCATTGCACTCTGGTTTGATATCACTCCACTGTGCAGTTTTTGGAACTTTCCAAAAATTTCTTATCGTTCATTTTCTATGATTCTGAGTGTACAGTAGAACGAATTAAATTATGTTGATATATCACTACTTACGAGCAAAATATAATATTGGATCTAAGGTTTTCACTCCTCTTGTTTTTAATTTCATTCACATTGGTGGCCGGAGCCAATCACATGCCTGACCATTCTTCCAGGGATGAGGAAGATAATGACCAGAGCGTTTGTCTAGGTGATATTCAGCAGGAGTCAAGCCTGCGTGTTTCCTCAGTGTCGATCCGAAGTCCGCTACCATATACTAGCTCAGAAGAGACTGGACCTCAATCCTCATGTTCACACTTGCGTTACAACTGATCAAATTATGTTACAATTTGACTTTATGATGAATTTTGATGTTCTGCTCGCAGATAGGCAAACCCAAAGTTTCACGGCAAGGTGATGCTGAATTGCGAATGCCTTTCATCAGATGGAGATAATAACAGCATAGTTTTAAAGTAGAGTATTACGTGTCTCTACCGGGAATATAACTCGTGACTCCTTATTTAAAAGGCGAAGAGATAAGACAATCATGCATGGAGATAATGTCAATACATTTACTGATGTGAAACTCCTTCAACCAAACTGTTTGGTTCTATCTTCGTTGCATCCCTTTTTCACTTCGTAGGTAAACGTTAGAGCCAAAACAAGATAGGAACACAGCGACAATAATATGACTGTAATTGGAACAACACCGGGATTATTCCTCCTGTACGCTGAACCACATATAAGAATGGAAAAGACCGAAGAATAAAGAATCCGCACGACAAATACAAAGTAAAGTTGTAACCTACGAACTGTTAACTGTGTGTGTTTGTTAAGCGTCTCGACAACATAACATTTCGTCACTTTTCTGCAATGTCGCGGATGTGGTTATGTTGCTTTTTGTTCGTAGCCAAATTAGACACTTCATTCCTCTCCTCCTCTGTCCCTATTGCTTTCGGTTTTTTTTTATGTTTCTTTTCTCTCTCCCAACTGCGCCACGAAAATGAAGTCGTCGTTGTCGTCGTCTTCTGACGAAAATGGGTTGTTTATCCTCGTCGGTGGTCACCATATGTCGCCTTGTTGTTTTGAAGTTTGATGACAAGATGAAGGCAGTAAACACCCACGCGTTGTTCTACGTCTAATCTATACGCAGGCAGGACCACAAGTCTCTCTATATGTATGGTTCTCGTTTTCCTCTTTACTTACACACACACATGGTATATGAGATTGTATGTGTACGTGAATTTCCCTCTAGCTTTGTCATTTTGGACTTACTTCAACTTTGTGACGAACAAGCAAAGAAGTGAAGAAAAGAATAAGCTGCAGGGTTGCAAGTATTTATGATTTAAGCCCTATTCCTTTGATAAGTTAAATTATCTATAATGGACGGTAACAGCACTATGACTTACGGTCATTCCGATTATTGCTTTAAAACTATTACTAAAATATGACGTCTGTCTGACGTTGTCGTACAAATCTGATTATAACAATGTATTTGATGCAACATGGTAAGGTATGGAGATCACGGGGAGTGAATCAAGGGTTCTAGGGATTGAGAATTTCGCGAATATGATATGCAAGTACTCTTAAGTTTTAAGTTGAATATCTGTAAAACTGTTAAAGTAGTCTAAACAAAACTGTCACAACTTAAGCGTTCTCTTTGCACCCACACCAACCGTTTAATATTTTTCAGAATATTTCAAAATCTTATTGCAGTATCAGAAATTTTCGAATATAGGCCCTAGTTCCCTAGTACTCACAAGGACCTACCTAAAATGGTGTTGCGGATTTCGAAATGTTAGCAATAATTGTTCAGAAAAGCGTTATAAAAAAATATGACGTCATAATTTAATAGAAGACTGAGTACTCATTAACGGACAATATCTCGAGTCACTGGCCATTGTACGTATTTCATTACTAATTTGTAAGTACTAGGAAACTATGTTTTAATTTTTTTTATAATATTCTTAGATTTTGAGATATTAAGAAAAATATTTAAATAGTACGAGCGAGCGCAAGGAAGGTCCTTCATATGGACCAAAAGTAGTCGCTAAAACTACTCCAGTAAGCACAAACGTTGATAAAACCGTTTAATGCCCGCATTTTCAACGGTTGTATACAACCCAAAAACGTTGAATCAATGTTTTATGGTTGTATACAACCGTTGAAAAGGCGGGCATTAAACGGTTTTATTAACTTTGAATGAAGGTGTGTGCAACTGGGGGTATGAACAGTGTTGTCAAATCAGTATGGAATTAATTTTCTTTAA
>JAGDQP010075469.1:0-10160 GCA_022664845.1 Lepisma saccharinum | reverse complement strand
AGACGCTGTTTGGGCTATTCATTGTTGTACGGTATGTCATTTCATAATAAATTGCAAAAGGAATCTGTTTTTTTTTTTTTTTTTATCTACCACATTTGTCCATTGTTGGCAGAAGCGTAAAATTAAAGTCCTCTATAATAATAATTAAGGATTGCTCGCAATAACTTCTCGACTTGAGACTCCATCGAAATGTGTTTCCATATATATTGTTACACAAAAGACAGAACGGCCAGCCTTATTCCTCCCTTAAAGATATACGACTGTTTTCATTGGCGTTCACTTAATGCCAGTTGTAACAAAACCCGCATATGCAGTTAAGAAACAGTGGAAGAAAATTGTAGAAGTCACATTTTCAAGATAACCTGAAGTAAAAATTATAAAATTAGTGTTAATCCTAACGTGATGTTGGATGGATCTGAAGCAATCACAGTTTGGCGGTGTCTCGTTCTCGGATTTCACTGGGTGTATATATTTATTTAGCTGTTAACGTGAAACACGTTACATTTTGTATTTCTGCACCTGTATTGACCCCACTTATTGTTGCTGACATCCTCACTTGTCGATCCCAATCTTGGAACATTTCCTTTCGAAGAGCATCGAAGTATTAATTAAACTGCGGTTTTCTTTTTCTGTTAAGGATCTATTGAAACCACGTAATGAATTTATTAATAAACGCCCTGTTCTTCATAATCAGTACAAAATGCCCTTCGGGTTAAAGGGAAGAGTGACGCAAGAATTATACTCACGAAAGAAGTGATATCCATTTTCCGAGTGACTTTCTTTGTGTCACTGTGGTAGAAGGGAGGATACCAAGTTTCTTAATTTTATTTAATTTATTACAAGCACTTAAGCCATAGTGGGACAAAGAAAGTCACTCGCAAAACGGATATCACTTATTTAGTGAGCAATATGTCTTGCGTCACTCTTCCCTTTACCCCGAAGAGGTTTTTGTACTGATATCACCAATTTTGTAAGGCTGCCTATTAAAAAAAGGTGCATAAGAAATAAACGTGCATTTGGTTGAAATCAAGTAAAAACTGAACATAGTCTTCATACAAAAGGTCAAGTACCATCAGTTTGGGGCTAAAGCAAAAAGACGAAACTTTCCGATCATTTAAGAAAATTCTGTGATACACCGTTTGAAAGGTACTGAAGCGTAGATTACGGTTTCGCAAGTTTCGGTCGCCAAAATGGTCTGGGTCAGTGCTATCATCAGAAATGTGAAATCTTGATTTTTTTGATTTTTTAAAGCTCCCTAGTGGGTCCCATGCAGACCTTACCGACTCAGATGTTTTTCTGTGTCTTAGTATGGCAAAGAACTTTCAAACGCAAGTTCAAGCATCAAAATCTGGCTTATAGTTCGCTGGATCCGAAATTAGCTGTATATATTTGTGCCGCTAACAGACTCGTTTGTGAGCGTCACTCGAAGAAGTGCCGTTCTTCATGATAAAAGGCCATCACTTACTGCTTCCAAATAACATAGCTTGACCATGAGTAACTCTTAGTTTATTTACTTCAAATTGCATGTAAGGTTAATCCTAATATGGAATTAGCTATCGTTTCAATGCATGAAGCACTTTGACACATCTCTATCGATGAAACAGTTATTCATGAACACACATTAGAAATTAAGACATTTAATTGCTTTGTATCAAACCGAAAAAGACAGTATTGGTGCTGCTTTTGACTAGGGTAATGTGAGCTATAATGAAAAGAATGTAAGTCAAAATTTATGTACACTTCAAAATTCACTTCATAGCTAGCATATCTAACCTAATTCATCATTGAAAACTATTATACATTGTAATTCACATTATATTTGTTGTCAGTTCACAGTAATTATTAGTGAACAACTCACAAATGTGAATATCACTGGATTATTATATTCAGACAAAGCTTATCGAAATCAATTTCAGATTAGATTAATGATCTATGCAGTGAAGCTTTCAATCAATACAATGAGTATAACTTGTTAACAGTGCCAGGATACTTGAATTTAGCTTTAAAATGTAAAGCAATTTATATTTGTAACTATAAACTTGCCGATAAGTATTTTATGATTTTGAAAAGTTAGCTATATTATTAGCTAAAGCGAACATTATAGATACCATAAATTATTTTTTGAAGTCACAATATATATGTTATTCACCTAAAAGTGGAAAATTTCCGGATTTTGTGGACAATATAAGTACAGAAATGCCAGCTGCTGTACGATGCACACCGTAACACCTTTCGATAGTGAAGCCATAATTTTAAAAATTGCGTTAATATTGTATCAATTTTATATACCATTAGGAGACAAAAGCTAAAGCGAAAATTGTACGTAGCAACTGCTCACAACACGAAATAAAATGTACCAAGAGTTAAAACACTTTCCACTCAGTATTAACTAGAAAACTTTCATGTATATATCTCAGAGTGACGCCCATTCTGGGATATTTCACCCCTCACGTGAACATACAGTTCATGTTGTATTTGAAATAGTCTGTCCCTATCGCCGTAATTAAGAATTGACTTAGACAACAGCAACTTCCCCAGTCATGCTCATTTCGACTCATTGTTACTTAAGATAATTTCTTCGAATCATCCTTTTTTGTTTGGCGGGGGACCTCTTGTGCACCCATTGAACAACTTTGGAATATGAATTTTTGGATAGAGCAGATTTAAAGTCTTTGATATGATAGCATGTCCCATTCGTTCTACTGTTAATTTAAACTTTATTTTCCTACGCTTTCAACAACATGTAGCTCCGAAATGCGGAGGAATCTCCACCCAGATGACTGAGATCTTTTTTCCTTTTTTATGTGTTATTATCCCTCCAAGTTTTTCAGTTCACCCTGTACAGGTAAGATGATCAAGAAAATGTACTTCTTGACTGTTCACCCGACACTAACGTACTAATTCTGAGTGCGCGTGCATCCATGCGCGGTAGATGTGTGGACTGAAGCGTCAGAGTTCTGAGCTTGATTTCCTGCTGGAACATTGATGTTTGTGGATTTTAGAAATTTAACAGCTAATAAAATCGAGACGGGCCGAAGTCATTAGTAATAGTTTACGAGAGTTTTTGTAGGTTTTAATTTATTTACATATCTCCTTTACATATGTAGAATAAACAAAACTATTATTAGACAGTTTCGTTATTCAGAAAATATACACGATGAACTAGAAACTGTTCTATGTATTAAATTATAAAAAATATAAAAAAAAAGCTAGCTAAGTTTCAAGCAGTGATAATATTCTATGAGTATTTTCTGCTGATTGCACGCATTGTATTTGTAATAATAAGATAACTCGAGAACTTTATCTATTATTTTTGTGCCTCATTTTAAAGTGTTTAATTAAAATCAAACTAATTTTCAAACTTCAATTCGCTTACTTTATTTATGTATGTCTAACTGTGAAATAGTTCTTCAGTGCATCCTAGAAAATTTATAAGACTTTGAACTTAAGTAGAAAATGATAAGGACTGAGATATATTCTACGATGAGCTAGAAAGGCTGTTTGACCGAATGCCGATAATTCGAAAGTTGTGTTGGTTGATTTCAATGCAAAGGTACGGAGGGAAGAAAAATATTGACCTACTATAAATGCAGCCTTCACGAAAAGACCAACAACAATGGAGAAAGACTGATAACTTTCGCGATTTCGGAAAACTTACTGGTAAAGAGCACGTAGTTTGAACACAAAGACATATATCTCCGGACGGCAAAACTCTCAACCAGATCGATCACGTATTAGTAGATAGACGAAGACACACCAACATAATGGATGTTAGGTCGTACAGAGGAACGGAAGGTGACACTGACCATTGATTAGTGATCACAAAAGTAAGGGAAAATCTATGCATCGCGAACAGAGAAAGCAAGGGATCAAAACAACTGAAATTCGAAGTTGAACGATTAAATAATCCGAGCAGAAAAGCAGATTACCAACTCGAACTCTCAAATAGGTTCGAAATCTTAGCCGACTCGAGTAATAATCATGATGATATTAATAATGAAATTAATGTAAGTAAGATGTGGGATGCGATTCGTGAAACA
Organism: Lepisma saccharinum; assembly: GCA_022664845.1. Taxonomy (NCBI): domain Eukaryota; kingdom Metazoa; phylum Arthropoda; class Insecta; order Zygentoma; family Lepismatidae; genus Lepisma; species Lepisma saccharinum. The sequence goes on along the minus strand of JAGDQP010075469.1, from coordinate 6,120 downwards.
ATTAAGAGTGCAGCGATGGAATGTGTAGGTGAGAAGAAACAACAGAGACAGAAACCTTGGTTTGATGATGAATGCCTTAAGTTTCATGAAATACGAAAACAAGCCAGGCAACGATGGCTAAGTAATAAAAGCGAAGCAAATACCAACCATTAAAGTAAAGCGAAACAAAACACCATACTCGGGTTCAGAAACAAAAAGCAAGAATATCTGACGCAGAAGATTCAGGCGAATGTGCAAAACGGGAAGACAAATAACATACGAGATCTATACAAAGGGGTAAACTCGTTAAGAAAATGTTACCAGTCGAGGTTAGGAATTATTAGAAATGAACGTGGAGATCTTCAGCCGGATCTGACTAAAATTGTCAATGTGTGGAAAAGTTATTTCGACAAGCTTCTTAATGTACACAACGGGGAACAAGCAGAGGAATTTGAAATCCACATCGCAGAACCGTGGATTCCTGAACGTTGCGATATCGAGATCGAAATGTCTGTAAAGAAATTGAAAAATTTCAAATCACCAGGAATAGACAATATTCCAACCGAATTAATTAAAGCAGGAGGAACGGTACTAATCAAGGAACTACATAAATTGATAAGTGCTATATGGAGAAAATAGGAGCTCCCATAGGAATAAAAACATCAATAATACTTCCGATTTACAAAAAAGGCGATAAATCTGACTGTAATAATTACCGCGGAATCTCGTTACTTCCAACCTGTTACAAGCTATTAAGTAATATTCTGTTAACACGTCTAAGTGTAAATGTAGATGATATAAATGGAGATCAGCAATGTGGATTTAGAAGAAACATGCGTTCCCCGGTACTAAGAGACTTTTTATTTCTTCCGTGACTTCATTTTTGCTTGTTCCGTATGCTCCCAAGTATTTAAATTTGTTTACTTTCTCTATGACCTCAACCCTAGTTCTTATGTTTCTGTTTCCCTCATTCTCTGTGTATCGGTTTGTTATCATGTATTTTGTTTTATCTATGTTTACCTGTAGACTTATCTCATCGCACGCTTCTACTGAGACATTGGTGTTTCTTTGTAGTGCATCTATATCGTCCCCTTTTAAATCTACATCATCCTCGTATACGAACAGTTGATTCAAACCATTCAATGATATTTTCGTTTTGTCCCCTTTAATTTTTAAAATTGCATATTCTAACGCAGAGTTGAACAGTAGTGGCGGTAAGGCATCACCTTGTTTCAATCCGTTGCGAATTTTGAAACTATCTGACATATTATTACCTACCATACTCTGTCTATGGGGTCACTGAGACAGATCTTCACTAGCTGAACCAATTTTTTTCGGAATTCCAAATCGTATCAGGATGCTGTATAACTTTTCCGTTTTGATAGAATCATATGCTTTCTTACACTTAAGCGTGTTAACAGAATATTACTTAATACCTTGCAACAGGTTGGAACTTCAAAATCTAAGATTAATGTTTCAGGGTTAAAATATTATTTAGTGCAGTAACTACGAATACCGTTCCACATGCATTCATACTCTGATACAGTTTTTGATAACATTAAACAAAAAGGAAGTTGGACATGCCCCATGGTAGTATATGTATGTAACGTGTAAAGCTGATGAAAGTGTTTTGGTGAAACGTAAAATATCCCATCCGCTAATACAGTACGCATATTACTACACAGAAATTGTTTTCGAAGTCTACGAAGCAGAACCTTTCGTCTCGATTTGTTAAAATATCTAAACTTTTTAACAGCTCTAATTCCTCCTTTGCAGTACGAGGATGAGTGGGTATCGGTTTCCTTCGTGTTGTGTACAATGATAAACGAAAATTAGTTGTCTCCTTTTTCTGTATTTCATAGCTAGCTGACCTAGACAATTCTGTTCGTATTATTTTACAAGGTTGTGAAGTTAGTTCTTCACACGCTTTTCTTTTGCAATTATTCCGCATAATATGTGATTCAATAACTCTAGCGCTTTTGTTTTCATGATCATGGGTATTTCTTAAATACACTATTTCACTCATTTCCGCATTAGTCTGTAAAGTTGCGACACAATTCTTCTCCGTGCACCTCCACGAAATGTCACCCGTCCTCATTTTACGCTGCTTTCTATATTTAAAATTGTCCTTCATAATACAGTCCACTCCACGATTTGTAATAGTTTTTATGGAGTCCATTCTTTAAACGCTTAAAGTGATAAAGTAACCAAAAAATAAATGCACTTCGTTCCCACTGCGTAAGTAAAGCAGTAAATTTCGACTGTGTTCGTGGAGATACCAAACATACAACATACACCTTTTGTAGCACCATCTACAATAACTTTCGCCTGTGGCCATAGAGTCAACACATCTTCCATCTAGCACCACCTACAGACAGCATTAGTTATGTATGCAGGATGGGATAGAATAAATGCGGGGTTGCCAAACTTACGTAGTATATAATTAGGAATTTAATTTAGCGATGAAAATTTATCTTTTTCGGTACCTAATGAAAATTAATATTTGCGAACTTTTTTTTTTTTTTACGTTTTTGCGCATTTGCTATCCAGCCCTTTAGTACTTACGCTGCTTTTGTGTGTGTGTGTGAGAGAGAGAGAGTTTTCATATTTTTGAAGATTCTGGACAAATGACAAGGAATAATGCAATTTTGGAAAGCAGCCCTAATGCAATGTTTATTTTTAGCTGAGTAATTGGAATACCCGTAATTAATGACGTTATACGCTTACGTCATTACGGCTATTCTAATTTCTCAGCTAAAGTCAGTGTCAGGTAGTGCATTTGATACACATTCGCCAGTTTTGTTGGGCCGCTTTCCAAAATTCCATTATTGTTTGTCAGTTGTCGAGAATCTTTAAAAATATGAAACTTAAACACACGCACGCAGCGTGGGTACTGAGGCCACTTAACTGGAATGTTATCAAGGAGTAGTTTGGCTCCAAGAAAGCAGCCATGACAGCACGTGGAAAAACTTGCACTTACCGCTTTCAAATTTTGCTGTATAGAAAAGTGGTTTTAGTTGAATGAGTTAGAAATTCCACTTTACTGTCCGAATACTATAGTACTTTGTGTATTTAACACTAGCAAAACTATTTTGGCGCCATATTTACAAAATTCCAAAATGGCGGCCTGTTTAAAAAACAGATGGTCCTATATCTTAAAATCTTCAGAATAAAGTGTACTATCCATGCTATAAGTTTCATGCTTCTATCATTAAAAGCACAATTCTGCCAAATATTTCACCTATATGTTGCACTAATTTAGTGAGATGCTACCTCAACAAATGCCTTGCGAGCTACCTTTCCCGCAAGGAATCGGCAAAGGACGTCATCCCTCAGACATGTGGCGTGCTTGGGTCATAGGTTCCTTCTCACAATAGCCCATTTATTTACATATTCCGCCCTTTTATATTTTTAAAAATTCGGTTGTTTGGTTATAGACTATGCCTATATCACATTGTCCTGCAACCTAAAACGAAAACAAAAATATCATCCGAAATCCAAAAATTATTAAGGGTTTTTCCGTAATATTCAGTCCCCCGAAAACTTAACTAAATCCTGATGCTATTGGAAGGCTAATTTTAACATCGAAAATGTACGCATTCTTGCTTCCATGGCACGTATTTAAAAGGACAGGCCAAGAGGCGAGAGCCAGCTTAAGGAGAAAGTGTCGTTATGCCCATTAACAGCGTTGCTAATCGGCGTATCGACGGACCTTCACAGACTAGTAATCTTATATACGTGAAAGGAATATGATGGTCAAGTGGGCATGACTCAGAATGTAATAAATATACTGCTGGTATTTAGGTAAAAACCTATTTTTGTCCTTAGTACCTAGTTGAAAATGCAGTTGTATAGTGGTATATGTACGTTTTATGAGAAATTATACCAAAATCCACAAATTTTATAATGTCTCAAATGCCTATTTCAACGTCATTGCCTATTTTACATAAAACAAAATTTTGTGCCATTCGACCGATCCTGTGTACGTCTGAGTAGCAAAGTTCCAAAGACAACACAGCAGTGCAGTGAGTCGCAAAAAGTCGTCCACTGCCTGTTTAGTCTAGAGTTGCAAGCCACGGTGCAGTGAGAGGTGGGGTGGGGAGTCCAATATAGGCACCATACCGGCATTTGCCTGGTGTGACTGAGGAAACCCCTTGAAAAACCTGTCACGATGGGCGTCCGCTGGGATAATTTCCAGAATTTTCCGAATGCTAAGCCAGCGCTCGACCAACTGCGCTACGGCCGCTCGGTGTGTGTTGTGAGGTTCTAGTGTATAAGTTAGAAAGTCAGACCTGAGTACAACGTAAGAACAACATTCGAACATAACGTTTTAATAGAGGACAGTCCAGGTGACATTGGGTGTAAGTGGTGTAATGTTAACCCACCGCAGCTTTACCAAAAACCAAAAGTATCAAAACACCTCTTTCTAAATAGAAAGTACTTTTCTGATTAGCTTCCTAAACCTTAAAAAAAAGTGTAAGTACGACTTGTGGTTAAGTAGTGGACAGTTAGAGTTTAGACAATAATTTCTCCTTAAAATTAATAGTCACTGTTGGAGTGCATGCTTTATGTGCACTTTAGTGTTATAATGCTTTTCATTGAGGTTCGGCCAGAAACCCCAAAAGTAAAAACGATCAGAACCCCACACAAACGGTCAGAATCCCCACAAAACCGTCAAATACCCAAATGGTCAGAAACCCCAAACCTAAAAACGGACAGAAATCCCACACAAATTGTCAGAAACCCCAAATGCGAAAACGGTCAGAAACCTCACACACACACATGGTCAGAAATCCTACACAAACGGTCAGAAATCCTACACAAACGGTCAGAACCCGACACAGATGGTCAGAACGCCCACACAAACGGTCAAAAACCCCACACGCATAAACGGTCAAAAGCCCCATACAAACGGTCACACATCCAAAATGCGAAAACGGTCAGAGATCCCACACGAACTGTCAGAGCTTATAAAGACAGATTATATCGCCAGAAATGTTAAGTTAAACTGTCGATCAAAATTAACAGTGTAATACATAAAAATTCAAAATCCAGAAATGTTTTTGATAGGCAATTTTGGTAAACGTGATATGGGAACACTGACATGTGCAGACTTTTTCTTTTGTGTGCCATGTTAGCGATGAGCGGAACTGTTATTTTCTCGTAGCAGTATTTGCTGTATGTAAATGTTTGTTTAAAATAGCGAATTGGGGTTTCTGACCGTTTGCGTGGAGGATCGTGTGGGGTTTCTGACCGTTTTCAAGTTTGGGGGTTTTGACCGTTGATGCGTGTGGAGTTTGTGACCGTTTGTGGGGGGGTTCTGACCGGTTTTAGGTTTGGGGGTTCTGACCATTTTGGTATTTTAGTTTTTAACGGTTTAGTGGGGGTTCTGGTGACCGAGTGGTCTGCGGAGGTAGGCCACCGGCTCGAAGGTCCCGGGTTCGAGTCCCGGCATGGGTGTTGATATTTAACAGCTAAAGGCGAATCGTTTCGGGCTGAAGTCCAAAGTTACTACACTGGCCCATATAAAAATAGTCTGTGGGGTTCTGACCATTTTTAATTTTGGCTTTTCTGGCCATTGATAGCTCTGACCTAGACCCTTTTCATTTTTTAAAAATATATAACACTGTTAACTATATATAATTCTTATGTTTTATATTAAGAGCGTATTTTTCTTCATTAATGCCTAAAATTTATAGAACCTAAAACCCGCAGTCTAGTAATAAAACACAGTATCGGAGCTACTATTGTTGTAGCATTATGATTTCAGCAGTGAGAGGTTAAAACAAAATCTTACCCGAAGGCAGGTGCAAGCTACGAAAAGCTTATGTTAACTGTATTGTGTAAGAGAATATTACGATCAGATATGTAACAGATTTCTGGGTCAGAATCCTTTACAACGTAATTGTTGCGCTAATATCAAGTTTCTCCTGAAGAAGTTGCTTTATTTTTCAAGAGATAAGTATATCTTCCATGGTACTTCGCACATACTGGGTAGTAATGTAATATGCAGAGTAAATTAGTTTTTTTTTTAACGATATGAAACAAACTATCTTGAACAGTACTTCATGGGTTAATAGATTTTTTAGTTGAAAATATTTCTTACTTGTTCGGACACACGTCCTAGTGCAACGTTGCCAA
>JAGDQP010075468.1:0-10160 GCA_022664845.1 Lepisma saccharinum | reverse complement strand
TTCATTAGTCCTTTCCATAACTTCATTCAATGTTTGTATGTGATCCATTGTGCTAAATCCACGACGAAATCCGGCTTGTTCCCTTTTCTCGTTAAAATCTAAGTCTCGTTCAATACCATTCAAAATAATTTTGGTGAACATTTTGTATAGAACAGAAAGTTAACTAATTGGTCTATAGTTCTTGACGTGTTCTTTGTCCCGTTCCTTGTACAACAAAATGATGATAGTAGTATTCCAACTTGACGGAATTTTTCTCTTCCTCAGGCACATTGAGAATAATTTGGCTAGTTCCTCTTTCATCTTTTCACCTCCCCATTTAAACATCTCTGCTGAGAGTCCATCTTCTTCTGGCGGTTTTCTATTCTTCATCCCTCGAAGTACTTTATCCACTTCTTCTTTCATTACGTCTGGAACTTCTATATAACTTTCTTCTAAATATTCTTTCCCTAGTTCCTTTTCGGAGAAATACAATTGTGTGTAGTAATTTTCATATACTTTTTATAATTTCTTCTTTATTTCGTGTTACGGTCCCGTCTGCTCTCTTAACTGCAATTATTTGCTTTTTGCCTATTATGAGCTGCTGTTTGGTTTTCTTCAGACTCTTGTTTTCCTCGACTGTATTTCTAACAAGATGCTCGTTGTATCTTCCTACATCCTCTGTTATTTTCTTCCTTACGGTTTTATTTAGCTCAATCCATGTACTCAATCCACTTTCTGTGATTTTCTACTTCTTTCATTTCTCTCCTTTTCTTCATCAAGAGTTTAGTTTCTTCTGAGAGTTTGATCTCTTTTTTCTTTTTATGCTTGCTGTTTCCTTGTCTGTCCCTCTTATTATCTCAGTCAGTATCTTATTTCTGCTATTGACGTCTTCTTCATCTTCTAACTCTTCCAATGCGCTGAATCTGTTGCTTAGTTCTATCTCGATTGCCTGTCTGTGTTTCCCTAGATTTTCCAGATCTAAAAGTGGCGGTTTCCCTGTGATAAGCTTCTTTCTCTCAAATCTAGCATTTAGTTTCAGTTTACATCTAACCATCCTATGATCACTAGAGACTTTCAAACTGTTCAGAACAGACACGTCTTGCAGGATTTCCCTGTTATTCGATAGAACGTAGTCTTTTTCGTTTTTGGTCCCATTTGGACCTTTCCATGTCCACTTCCTCTGGGGCGGTTTCTTGAAAAATGTATTGGAAATGAACAGTTCTGAGAATTCCACTAACTTCTCTCCTCTCTTGTTTCTTTTGCCAAATCCAAAGTTTCCCACTTCGTATCACTGCTCTGCTTAGTTCCTACTTTCGCATTGAAGTCTCCCATTACAATTTTGTAACGCGATTTGCTACTATTCCAAATCTTCTGTATATCCTCGTATAGGTCTTCGACTTCCTCCTCCGGATGTGACATTATTGGAGCATATATATACTTGTATAACTTCTACACTGATCTCTTTTTTATCTTTATTATTACTCGTACGATTCTATCTGAAATTCCTTCAATCTCTGTGATCCGTGTCTTCAGGTCTTTATTAATTATAAAGCCAACGTCTGTCGGTTTGCCAATTTCTGTTCCTTTTCAGAAGAACGTGTGCCCTAATGGTAGTTCCAACTGTTCTTCATTCTTCCTCCACACTTCTGATAGTCCTATGATGTCCCTCTTAAGCGTCTTAAGTTCATCCCCGAATTCTTCTAATTTGTCCTATCCTGCAAGTGACTTACAATTCAGAGTCGCCAAGTATAGGTCCGTCCGAGTTGCAGTGTCGGTGTCCTGGCAGTCTACAGTCCAAACCCGGGGATTTTGACCATCTGATTTCCTGCAGGACTGACCGCTGCCATTGCCAGCTGCATTCCGTCCTCCGGGCAATGAAGTCCTCCGAGGCTGTTCCCTTACTTGTACCATCATGTGTAAAGGAAGGAGTGGTGCAGATATTTGACTCACCACGCTGTCTGCTAATGCGGGTTGGTGAGCAGCCCACCCATGTTCGTTCGCCAAGCAGTTACTTGGGTACTAACAGACCCCACAACGTGAACGTTTGGATTGGACATTAGGTGTCTACCCTGGTCGGTTCCCTTAAGCCTTGTTAGTAGCAGAAGCCTTTTTGGGCGACAGTCCCGGTTTGCCAATCATGTCCCGGTTTCCAGGCCTATGATTGTATGTATATATTTATTCAGAAGTGCTGTATTCTTATACTCACTTAAAGGCTGCCGTGGTTCAGTTATAGAGTTCAGCCTCTACTGCCTGAGTTTTCTCGGGGTTCTTTCGTTTTCTCCCACTTTCTTCATTCCACTAATTCTCCAATTATCATCATCATCCATTTGACCTGAGCCAAAGTTGAATAAAAAAATTTAAAACAATTATAGTCACTTACGAATTTTTCGACAGTAGTGTGAACACTTATGCGATCATATTCAAACACTGAAAAACATGTTGTTGGTGTTTTTTAGCCTCCTGCGTGGACTAGTTGGTAGTGTGTTCGCTTCAGTACGAACCGTCCCAGGTTCGATTTCCAATGGGAATTCAAAATTTCGATGCTGACCCAACATCGTGAGGACAATTGGCGAACTACATAAATAAAGAAGAAGCGGGCTATCGTGAAGAAAATCAGACACACAGCTACAAAGAGGCGTTATACTGATTCAGTAATCCTCTATTTGAATGTAATACAGCTATTTGACAGATTACTACATTAAGAGCCGGTAGGACTCAGGTGGCCTTGACAAATCGAAGACACTGGACTTCCTCAGTCCTCCTTGGAGTTCAAAGTGTCTCTTCCTTTTGGCAACAGATGGAGTTGTTGCTGAAATCCCCTTAAAGCAAATGACACCCTTCCTCTTCCTTCGTCTTCCCCTGCCTGTGGTCAAAGTTGGACAGCGCGGAAGGGGGGGGGTAATCATATTCGTAATCCCGAATATGATTACGGCTGTAAATGGGATGAAAAGTGAAATTCCGTTCTTTTGGCTAAAAGAGGAACAGAACTGAAGAAAGAAAGAAAAGCAAAAATAAAAGAGACCAACATGATATCAGTCGCCAACCCCGTGTCTCTAGCCACTCAAATATCTACTGCACTCTGCACAGAGGCCACAAACACGCGTTAGTGATCTAAAGCACTTGTCGCCTGTCTCTTTAACAGAATAGCGCGGGAAAAGCCTGATATAAATAAAGAACCATGCAAGTATTAAAAAAAAAAAACAGTCGATATTCTAATTTATTTATTTACCTGGTAAAAAAAAAACTACTTGAAATTGAAAGTCAGAAAACTCAGGTAAAGATCTGAAATGCATTGACAATATGATTTTTTTGTTAGTGGAAGCTGTCTCCTTATTTTCTTTTTAAAATACTACCGCCAGGTTTACTCTCTCCTCTCTCACGGTTTCACATTTGATTGGTCCTGGGTTCGATACCAGTGGTCGACCATCCTGACTGTTTTTCCTGTCAAAATAGGAAAATGCCGTCATGGTATCTTCAACCATGAGCGCTGGCTCGTAAGGACAACAGAGGCATATGTCCTCTTTGGCGTTGGCTTTTTATTTGCTGATATAGACCAGTTCATTAACAATAAAATTAAAAGAAGCGCCGCTTTCTTCAGGAAGGGACGAGGAAGTAACAGCTGTTTGTTTCATATATTAAATAAGTGTTCGTATATGTAGTGGGTGAACATCAGATATAGACAGGCCATGGGGCTAAAGCTCAGCTACTTTCTTGGGCAAGTGACTATATTTCAGTTATTATCTTGAAGAATTTCCCGTGTCATTTCTTTACGCATCAATTTTCCCCGTCATACTGTTAGGACAATAAAATGAGTGTTTGAAGGAACTTTGTAACATAAAAAGGACCGAGACGACGACCAAATGAAAGATGGCTAGATGAAATCAAGAGTTTTCCAGGAGTTACATGGATAAGGATAGCAGCAGATCGAGATATGTGGGAAAGAAGGGGGAAGCCCTTCATCCAACATGAACAGAAAATGGCTGAATATGATGATTATATATATCATCGTGATGCATTTGGGGAGCTGCTCTGAATAAAAGACAGTGGCAATCACAGTTGAGAGCTCAACACGTCTGGCCAGCGTGGAAGCAGTAGAGGCCTCATCCAGTTGTGGATTGAATACGGTTATGAATTATATATATATATAAAGAAAATAAAAGGATACTTACATAGTGAAATCATGAGATAGGAGCACACGAACTTCACAAACACTATAGACAATTAGTACGTTTCGCGTGTGAGTGTGTGTATGTTGTACGATGAAAGAGGATGATGGAACTTTCTATTATTCTTGATCTTTTTTATAGGTAAACAAGGAATATTTTGCGGATAAATCTACCTCTTTTCTCTTGCAAGTATTTTCTGAGTCCCCCAGGAGGTTTTCTTTCTCTTCTTGCAATAGCTAAACGAAGATGTCTGTTTGGTTTGCCCCTCACAAATCTTCGTTGAAACGTCGGCATTATCACTACACACACACACAATATTTCCTTATCACAGAAATCATACAAATAAACTGCTAAAACAGAAACCATCAACTAAAGAGGTCATAACTTTTGCCATTCCTCGTGTTTGGAGTTCCCTTTCTTTAATGATTTCCTTTCTTTCCCGCCTTTGTTAACGGGGGCGGAATCACTCCCCCCTCCCAGAATGGGGTCCTTTTTTTATTATTATTATTTTAGTTGGAGCTCTTGATTTTTTCAGCTTTGTATTATTAATGTAAAATAAAACCTAAAATAGGTAGACCTTGCTTTTTTTACGTTGCAGAAGTCAAATGAAGCAATACATCAAAAGAAATTACTTGTCTTAGCGTTTTTACTCAGAAAATGTCCACCTTCGAAAACGCAGGTGGCCATTTCTGTTCTTTCTTTTCAAGATGTGATATTTTGCGTTCTCCCTCTGTTCTCAGCAAATGAAATGAAATGTCAGCAAAAACTGAAGTCGTATCCGAGACGCGTTAGATCGATCGATGTGACGCTGTTTCGTAATTTCTTACCATGTATGAAGACGTACACAATGCGCCTTTACTGATTTCTTTCTGAAACGATATTTCAAGGATCAAAGGCATTCAACTTCTTGAATTCCATGGAATCACCAGAATTAGCCATATGACTTCCGACAATTGCAGAAGTATCTTCCTTGTTTTCTCCTGTGGCCACTGGATTCCAAAGACACATCTTGGCCATTCCCGAAGCAGAAACTGAATGCTGTATTCTTATCCAAGAAGCAACAGAAATGATGCGAACAACTGATTCGACCAGGGAAATCTCAGTGAAGCGCCAGTGTTCAAGAGAAACCATCCGAAGCAACGTGCTAGCCGACTCTCCCGAGGAGTATTATAGACGTTCTGAGTACATCCTGTGCTTGATAACATTTTTACAAATATAAATTGCAGATTCTCGAAAGAAAACTTCAAATGCGTTAGCTTATTATCGTTACTTCCAGAGAACATTCAGTTTCATCGGGAAATAAGTACGGAGAGGCGAAAGGAAATATTTGAATTTTTGTTACCTTTTACGAACAAATCCATGAGGAAGTTTCATGGAGAGACTGAAATTTGGCGTCGTTTCGTCGTGCTAGAGAAGGAAAGTAAGGAAATAAGTAACTCTTTCGACGCGCTCCTTATCTGTGACTCTGAACAATATCCTGTTATTTATCTTGCCCTTTACATTTTTACCACTTTAGATGTGAGCATTGCCACGGCAGAGAGATCTTTTTCTCTACGCTTTGTTTGTTGAAAACCTGGACTCGAAGTCGGATGAGTCAAGATTGATTGACTGACCTAGCTCTCATATATGTCCATCGTGAAACCAATATCGATGTTGAGTAGATAAATTCGCTGCTTTGGGACAAAGTAAGCCGGAATTTGCTTTGTAAAGTGCGTGAGACGGAAACCGATTCTTTTGTGCATTTCCTTTGTTTATTTTGTGTTTACAAAAACAAAATCTGTTGTACGATCTAATCAAGCATTAGTAATTACATATACCTTTATTTGTGAATCAAGTGTGTTTGTATTGCATTTGCTAAAATATTAAGTTATTCCAAAAACTCTAATTTACATAGATTAGTCGTGCATTTTACATGCAAGTACAATTAAAAGTAGCAAGGAAAAGAAGGAAGTAATAAAAATTAGCGTATGAATAGGAATTAAAAGGTCTTGATTCAAAAGAAATTATTATTATTATAATATTATTATTATTAGTAGTAGTAGTAGTAGTAGCAGCATAGTATTATTATTATTATTATTATTTGTAATTAGTATCAATTTTTAAATAAGCACTACTACAGAAGAGCTGTGTTTCATTTTCTAAAGTTGTTTGACCTTTTTTTTGCAATACATTCTTACCTTGTTTTGAGCTCGAACGACCGCTCCCCCCACAATATTCAGCCTGGATTCGCCCCTGTTTGTTAACAAGTTTAAAGTATGTTTTCAAAAGGACCACCCTCCGACTTTAAACGGAAGGGGAATGAGGAGTGACCATGTTGCCATCTAGCGGTTAAATGACGAAGTACGTGAAAACGAGAAAATAAAAATCTCCGCTTCCTGTCGATTCAATGATGAAAGATATAATTTCTCATCAATTGTGTAATGAGTGTGTGTGTAAACAGCAAAAAAACAGCAGAGTAGCGCAAAAATATAAAGATATACGGTAACCAAAAAACGTTTTTGCAGTTCTAGAGCAGTGATAAACAAAGAGCAATACAGTGGACGGTACTTACCTTTAGGTTTCGAAGTAAGCTCTATCAGTATCCAACACCTTCTGCCAACGTTCCTGCAGCTGCACAATACCCTGGTGATAACACACGCGAAGAAGCTGCTTCGATACCTCCATTTCTCTTTTATACTGGACGAGCCAAGACTGCTGCGTGCGAGCACCGTGCCTGTATTAAGGTCGATGGTCAGACTAACTCCCGATCGCTTGGCAGACACGTACGTCATTTCGTTTCCTCTCTGTGAGGGCATGAGGTACGTCAAAAACGTTTTGGTTACCTTGTAGTACTCCATTCTCTAAAAGGCCCGAAGCTTTTAGTTCTTTTCCTTAATGTAACAGGGAGGAAAATATTTAATTCTAATTTTAGTAGTTTTCTTATGAGAATTTGAATTATAATTATCCTTATTTATAAGAAGAAAATACCACGTACACCGTTCGAATTGTACCTTCAAAATGAGATGCATCATACTGATGGCGTTATTCAGTCATTTTTGCGAAAGAACGGAATGAAACCATAATTTGCCTAAAAAATGTGTAAGAATCCATGTTAAATTGAACACCAATTTTCCGGCAGCTGCGGCAAACTCCTTCTCCCTCTTAAGGGGTTGTCGTTCCACACAGCTATTTTTTAGTTCAGATATGTTCAGATTTATTTCCCCCCATTATCTGCTATCATGGTCATAGTCACAACTGTAAATTTGATTGTGCTCAAAATTGGTCCTAGAATAGATTTTCAAAGGGCATAATGTATCAGCATGACTCCTCCTTTCCTTTTCATGACGAACACTATTACATTTGAGGTTCTTTACTTTTTTCATATTGAAGAAATAAGTCAAAAACATACTAGTATGGAACCTTAAAAATGTCAATCTTAAACCGAAAGAAACAAAAAAGGCAGAATTATACTAGAGTATACCAGAACTAGAAAACAGAACAAAAAGAAAAAATAAGTTACCATCAGCTGGTGGTAGATTTTCAGCTTCTTCCTTAATCTGAGCTAATTCTGCATCTGAATTTTGCATGAGATATAAAATTTGGCGTCCAACGGAAATATCGCCTTGTTGACTTCCAAAATGCTCCTCGTAGTAACTTCTAGCCTTGTCCAACAGCTCTGTATATTCTCTGGACCCTCTCAATAGATTCTAATTAAAATAATAATTAAGAAAACGTATTTGTAATGAAGTGTGAGAAGTGAACGTCCTTAACAGAAAAATGCTTGCACTGTACACATAGCAACTACGACTGATCTTACAACAAAAAATATTCCTATCGGTATTTCAAGAATAATGATACACTCACAAAGGCGTACGAAAAATATGGGAAACAGGATCTTTTAGTATTTCTTTTTTTTTTTTTTAATATATTAGTACGCCAGACAACTACTAGAAAGACCTGTCGACTTCTTTCCTTATTTTTAACGGATTGTTTCTGGGAATTAAATGATGAAATTATTTAGTAAATACAAGTATTCAACTCGTTGTAGTTTACAATCATTAATATTTGAATATGACCTGGAATTTGACCCTAAATCCTTTAAAGTCACTCTTACAATCTCGTTAAAAAAAAAAAAAATGTCCACATACTTTATTGACAATATTCCCATTAAGCAAGTAAATTTTCAAAAAGATCTAGGTGTAATTTTTGACGAGAAACTAACATTTACAGAGCATATCAGAGCCACAACTAGCAGTGCCATGAAACTACTTAGCTTCCTGTATAGATTCATTAAAATTCAAAGCCTTTATTCTCTTAGTATGTTCTTCAAAGCGTTCATTTTGCCTTAACTGGAATACTGCTCCCCTATTTGGAATACGCCTTCTTCTACTCACTTGACACGCCTCGATTCGGTCTCAAGCTTCATCATCATCGTCGTTGTTGTTAAATACAGAGTACTTTATTACGAGATCCCTAAGTAACACAGACATTCTAAATATCTTAAATATTTGAAGACCCTCTTCAAGACGATATCTGAATTTAAAACTTCTTGGTATAAATATTAAAATAAATCAGATTAAAGTAGACTACTCGAGCTCGGTGAAAAGTTTAGGTTTGATCATAGACTCCCATCTACAATGGTCAGAACATATTGCTAAGCAATGCAATAACGCGTATGGTATGCTTAGATGCCTTTATAGATTACGTGAATATCTATCTCAGGAAATAAAATTATAACTAGTTCAGGCACTAATCTTACCTCTTTTTGGTTATTGCGATAGAAGTCGGATCACTAAAATTATTAGTAATAAAATTTAAAAGGTTCAAAATTAATGTATGAGATTTATTTTTGGTATAAACACATATGAACATATACTGCCTGTCTTGAATCAGCATAAGATTTTAACTACGTCACGCAGAAGAAAATTACATGCTTGTAGTACGCTATACAATATCTCAACTAAAGGAAAACTACAATACTTATACGAGTTACTACAACAGAGAAAATTTGGCCATTCGTACAACACTAGGAACCGTGATAAATTGTCTCTCCCACAATGAACCACATCAGCATATCAATCTTCCTTTTCCTACGTTTCAGCCAAGCTTTGGAACGAGCTGCCCATGGATATTGTGAACTCCTGTACTAAAGTGCAACTTAAACGCAAGCTCAAGAATTATTTCTTACTACAGCAGAGTCAAAGCTATAATACTAACATCTCACTACTTCCCTTATTATTGTTTCTTTTTTTTTTGTCTTATATAAACATCGTCTTGTATATGTTATTATTGTAATTGTAGGTTAGGTGTATATTGATAGTAATACGGAATATGCTCAAGCACTAGAAGTACGTCCACTGCAGTTTATTCCGATACTATCTCATTGTGTAAGCCTTTATGTTTTATGTAATCTTTTGTTTTATAGTTTTATGTACTTTTTTCTTCTCTGTATACAGTTTATGTATGCAACTGTACTGATACGGGTTAGGTGGTAGAACAGCGTCAGCTGAATCTCGCCCACGCTAATAAAGAATGTTTGAATTGAATTAAATATCTTGTATACATATTATCCTTATTTAAAATATCCAATGGTAAAATTCGGTCTGAATTGCTGCTTTCAAGCTCAACTTTCGCATTCCTGCCCCTTCCACGCCCAATAGCAACATATTCACATAACCAGCACCAAGACCAGAAATAGTCAAACGCTCTACGTTCGTCAGAATGGTATCGGAATATAATCGCTAACCACCAAACAAAGACATTATCAGCACCCAACAAGCCCTTCGAAAGCAGTTAAGAAGAATTATGTAAACACCTCTCATGCTATGTTTTGCAACTATTGTATTTGTAAATAATGTTAATTTTATGATTGTTGGATATTAATTTGCTATCAATGTTTTAATATTAACATTTCAGTGTAAAATGAAGAAAATTCCTTTCGGTAGGCCTACAGGCTAAGGTAGATCTCGAAGTTTTTTTTATTTTCAAGTGTATATATATATATATATATATATATATATATATATATATATATAT
>JAGDQP010075466.1:0-10160 GCA_022664845.1 Lepisma saccharinum | reverse complement strand
TTCCTTGCTTGTACCATCATATGTAAAGAAAGGAGGGGTGCTGACATTTGACTCACCACGCTGTCAGCTAATGCGGGTTGGTGAGCAGCCCATCCATGTTCGTTCGCCAAGCAGTTGCTTGGGTACTAACAGGCCCCACGACGTGAACGTATGGATTGGACATTAGGCGTCTACCCCGGTCGGTTCCCTTAAGTCTCAGCAAGAGTAATTAAGGGGTCTCCTCCCAGTTAGTGGCAGAAGCCTTTTGGGCGACAGTCCCGGTTTCCCGGTCCTGTCCCGGTTTCCCGGCCCTACATATATATATATATATATATATATGTCAAATACAGGTTTCTCATTATGCAGGAAGAGTCCGGAATACGACCTCAGATATTTATTAACGTAAACACCATCCTCATTTAGATATTAGCCATGGAGAGGTTATGTAGCGTAACAAGCATAATTCGTGGCTACTTTTCGTTAAGTAGCCATGTTAGACACCAAATTTGCACACTCCTATCTCGTTCATTTAACTGGCTAAAAAGCTGAAAGGGGCTACCCCCCTCACCCTAAATTGAGTATAAAACAGATTAAGTGAAATTTCAGCTGGTCCAAACTTCAATCGTAGAGGGTTAAGATAGAGTCTCCAAACGCTGACACAATTAATTCGTCTATTTGAGTGGTCCGAAAGCTAAAAGTGGCTAGCCCTGCTAGCCCAAAGAGAGTACTACTCAGCCTAAGTGAAATCTCGCCTGGCCCAAACATTTGGGGGGCTAGCGTGAAGTTGGCCCCCAAAATTCGTACACCCTTATCTCCTTTATTTGACTAGCCCAAAAGCTGAAAATGGCTAGCCCAACCAGTCCAAAATGAGTACTAACTGGCCTAAGTGAAATCTCGCCTTGCCCAAGCTTCAGTGGCGGATCGTTAAGATGAAGTTCCCACACTACCCAAGTAGCATCCACGTCGGCAATATGGGCATATTGGATTTTAGGACATCGATCGATATCGTTCAAAGGCATTGCCCCCATATTGGATGGCAAATATCTTGGACAATATCGGTCAATGATACAGATCGACATTGCTCAATATTGGGTATCGACATCGCTCAATATCGGACATTGACATTGTGAACATAATGTAACTCTGAGCTTTTACTAATTTTAAAAGGAATCTCCCTTTTTTATATAGAACCACTAACAAAGACAAACCAACAAGAAATAGTAAAACACGTTAGAAATCGTAGAGTAAAGTTACTACTTATGTAAATAATACTATTTTCCTGTAGCTAAAGTTACATCACTTCGCTGTGATAATGGATTGTAAAATTTGTCGATCACTGCTAGTTTGTAAAATAATGTTATTTTTGATGTTGCGTTCATGCTAAAATTTGTAATTCCGCTCCATTGTAATGATTTCAGGTCTCTTCCGCTTTTAACTTTTTTACATTATTTGCTAAGAAGTTAAGAGTACAGGTCACGACAATATAAAAAAAAACTTTCAAAAAGTCGTCATCTTGGATCCAAAATGGCCACCGAACCCATTGTTGTATAGAATACACAGCCTAAACGGCTGGGAATATCAAATCTGGTAACAAGGTACATTATCACTTGTGTGTTACTAAAATATTACAGGATGTATCCAAAGATGCCATCTTGGATTCAAAATGGCGGATCTAAAAATCCATTTTCAACACAGTTTGAGCTAGAGATACGAAATTTGGCATAAAGATGCAATATGACGAGTAGTTTATGGAAATATTAAAACATTTGAGAAAAGTCACCATCTTGGATCCAAAATGGCCGCTCAAAATCCCATTTTGCACACCATTTGAGCTGGATAAATGAAATTTTACTTGAAGGTATACCATCATAAGTAGGCCACGACAATATAAGAAAACATTAAAAAAAACTTCACCTTCGATCCAAAATGGCCGCACCAAAAACCCAATTTCCAAATTGTTGAAAGTAGAGAAACGAAATTTTATTTGAAGGTGTATGACCAAGAGTAGGTTACAATAAATGCGGCAAACCTCCCCTTTGGGGGAGGAGACCCCCGTGGGAAGGTGCAGATGAACACCATGGTGGTGTAGTACTGCAGGGAGATTTTGGTTAAGATAAAGGAGGCGCATCCTCTCAAAAGCTCTGAAGTTGGAGGCGCAGCCCCTTATGGGGGTCTGGGGCAGCGCTCCCAGCGAAGCAAAGAGAATATATACTGTATATGGGACGATGACAAAGTGTCTCGCCGACAAAGTGTCTCTACGACAAAATGGACCTGATTTTGAGAGACAGTTTGTCGGCGACAAAATGTATCTTCGATGAACCAAATTGAGGAAGAGAGACAGTTTGTCGTGTTCGACCCCGTCAAAGTGTCCCTCCTCTGGAATGCGATACAGTTTGTCAGAGATACACTTTGCCGCCGATGAACTGAGAAGAGAGACAGTTTGTCGTGTTTGACTCCGTCAAAATGTCCCTCCTCTGGAATGCGATACAGTTTGTCGGAGAGACACTTTGTCGCCGATGAACCAAATGAGAAAGAGAGAGAGTTTGTCATGTTCAACCATTCATGACTGGTTCGACTCAATGAGAGGAAATCCTGGAAAATCAGTCAGGAAGGTTGACGGTGGGAATCGAACCCACGACTTCCCGAACGTAAAGCGAGCCAGACCTGTTCAACGGGTTATTGCGCCGCAGACTTGGTTTATACAGGGTGTTAGATTAATGAATACAAAAAATTAAATTTGAATTCATTGTCGGTTCGTCAGCCCCATTAAAGAATCCCTTGCGCACGCATTGAATAGAGCAGGTACTTCTTTGATTGTGAGGTTTCAAGCCGCACTCTCTTCGTTAGATAGTTTTTGCAATATAATGTGGTGTTCTGCCCGAATGCAGGTCTTTTACCCGAAGGTTCCTGGGCAAGCCAAACCCATGGTGATTAGCCATTGCCTTCCATGGGATGATGATGACATCCAAAGGACGGGACCTACAGTATAACGAGGGATCCGAACCTCTTGTGCCCCCACCGGGAATCGAACCCGGGGCCCCTTGACTACAATTCGACGAGACAAACTTATCCATTCATCCACCGGGGACACTTTTTAAAAATAGGCGTCTGAAATTGATTTTCCCACACTTTCGGCACTTTTTTTTCTCCAAAACTAGTGCCATTTAACCAATATTCAAGAGAACTTTTTCTTGTTTTGTACGCGTTAATCTAACACACTATATGTATATACAGGCGCGGATCCAAGGGGGGCTATAGGAGCTAAAGCCCCTTTGAGGTCGAGGTATACACTGGATAAAATGACCTTTACTCATGCTTTACACTATATAAAATGGCGCGTAGGTGTGTTTTACACTGTATAAAGACAAAATGAATTAAGAAACAAAAAAATAAATAGAAACGTAAATAGGACGCAATTTTAATGCATGGCTAAACTTCACTGGGTAAGACTATTTTCTTTACAATCTGCCAAAGTCAAATGAACGGATAGGAAATTATTCAGATAATGAAGAGAGAGAGAGAAAGTTGTTTTTCAAAAATATTACTTGCTCATATTGCGGCAAGCTGGCAGTACTGGAATGTTCAGCAAGTGAATACAAGGATGAGGTGTCAACAGTGCTTCGAGCTACAGTTATACGTAGTGATTTTATTGTACCATTTGAAATTGTAGTTTACAGATTTTGTTTCACGCTCGAACTAAGTAACAAACCACAGATGCCAATTTTAGGTATATCAGCTGCAATTCTTGAGGCATTCCATCTCAACTCAGGTAGTTGGTGTAAATTTACTACCTCTGAATGTTTTTGAAATAAGAAAAAGAAACCACGGTAGTTACTCCGACTAGAGATATGATGCTCCTGAAGAAAATTTACTGGAAAAAAATTCTCAATGACACTTCCGAAATTTGCTGCCCTGGGCCATTAAAAATAAAACACACGTCATTGTTTCAAATGATTGCTAAAATCTATAATACCGAGAGACTTGCACTTATATAATATATATATATACTTATTAAATATTAATCTTGAAGCACTTAAATAACTTTTATTCAACGTATATGGAAAACCCATTGTAGTTCAGAAAGGCTGGAGAAAAACATACTTCGAGGACTCTGAGCTATTGGTTCTGCCCGAGGATTCTGGATTCTGGGCAAAATCGGACAAGGACGCCGCCAGAAAACGAGAACGGGGTGCTCTAGAAATGAATACTGACGAATTCGAATGAAACTTTCACAGGTTTATCGCGAGGTCTACTGTTCGAAGAACTTTATACTAGTAATACTTTTTTCTTCTTAGCTGATTTTGACTTCTAACTCTGAGAGCAGTGATATAACATATTGTCATAAATATTTCAGTTTCTTTCTGGACATCTTCCTAAGACTCGAAATCGATGAACTAATTGACCGAGCGTAGTGAGGTCTCCTAATTGACTCAATTGGCATTTGTGTTGTCTGTCTCTGTGTGTGTCTGTATGTTTCACAATATAATTGCAGAACGCGTGAACCAATTTCAAACTTTCATATACTGTTTATTTGCTCAAAGGACAGGTCAAGTCGTTGGAGAAAAAAATCGGACAAGGGGGGGAAGGCGCTAAAACGCCCCCTAAAATATAAACAAAGATAAAAATGAAGAAAACTATTGTTAAATGGACTGTTTTCTGTTATAAGAGCTTTATAAATTTGCAAACATACTTCGGTGATTGCGGGCTATTGGTTGGGTGGGGGAAACAAAATTGGACAAGGATTTAGCCAAAAATGAAAAAGAGGGTGCTCTAGAATCTTGAGGTCCACTGTTGGAAGAATCTTTGCAATAGTGATATTACAAGTTGATTGAAAACATCCCTCATTTGTTTAAGCGTAACGATTTTCTGACAAATCCCTGTTAATAGGAGTTAATAGGTGAACTGTTACTGTTTTCCAACCACTCCTGGTTCGGCAAAGAAATCTTTGTGCATTTCGTCTTACCTGTTGCCATTTACTTTAAGAGTTGTATTAAGTTACATAATATAATTTTTAAATCTTTAGATTCTATCAGTTCTGTCAGTCCTCATTCCCTTAACAAATTAATTGTTATTCAAAGGTTAGTGCTGTCCTTTCTTGCAAAATTAAATAATTCTTCCCTTGTTAGTGTTAATGGTTTGCTTTCTCATCCTGAAAGTAAATAAAAGAAAAACATACTTGGTGGGAGGAGACCTTGTCGCCGATGAACCAAATTGAAGAAGAGAGACAGTTTGTCGTGTTCGACCCCGTCAAAGTGTCTCTCCTCTGGAATGCGATACAGTTTGTCGGAGAGACACTTTGTCGCCGATGAACCAAATGAGGAGAGAGACAGTTTGTCGTAGAGACACTTTGTCAGTGGAACACCTTCTCGGCAACGAACCAAATGAAGAGAGACAGTTTGTCGCGGTCCCATATATATACATGTCTTGTGGGGAATCGTTGAACAGCTCTTGATGAATAATTTACAAATCAATAAATAGTATCTCGATAGCGCTCATATAAGGCGAGATCTGAATTTTTGAAAATAAGAAAACTTCGAGATCTACCTCAGCCTGTAGGCCTACCGAAAGGGATTTTTTTAATTCTAATTTATTCACTATACACAAAACGTTTTGTAAAATATCGATTAATTCTTTGCACAATACTTACTACAGTTTTAGAAAATAAGTCAATTAGTGAGACCGATAATCGATGTTGATACAACATAGATCGACGTAGCCAGAAGCGGGCCGCTTTCCCGCCCGCATTAACGATATGGGGCGGTATGGATACCA
The DNA here is from genome assembly GCA_022664845.1 of Lepisma saccharinum. Classification (NCBI taxonomy): domain Eukaryota; kingdom Metazoa; phylum Arthropoda; class Insecta; order Zygentoma; family Lepismatidae; genus Lepisma; species Lepisma saccharinum. Next base: position 4,409 of record JAGDQP010075466.1, on the reverse strand, counting down.
TGAACGGCCAACGTGCATGTGCTACTGGTACATGGACATTATGAAAACCCCTATTTCCTTTATTTGACTAGCCCAAAAGCTGAAAGTGGCTAGCCCAACCACCCCAGATTGAGTTCTAACTGGGCCAAAAAAAAATCTCGGCTGGCCCAAGTTTCAGTGGCGTATCGTTAAAATGGAGTTTCCACGTTTTAGACACTTTGGACCCCTCTATCTCCTTTATTTGACTAGCCCAAAAGCTGAAAGTGGCTAGCCCAACCAGGCCAAATTGAGTTCTAACTGGCCCAAAGAAAATCTCGGCGGGCCCGAGGGGGGGGGGGGGGGGGGGCAACTTCACACACGCCAAAACTTCGTTCAAAAACATCACTGTTCTATTCATGTTTATACCAATTTTCTCGTCTTTTATGGCATAAATATTCTAATTACAACTGAAGTTAGGATGCTTAGTCATTTTTGGTACATTGGGGCAACAGTAATTGGCAAATTTTTGTGTTTGTAGCTAAATATAGTTTTCGCAAGGACGCAAAATTTCAGGGATTGTGCCAGAACCCCTAATGAGGATTTGACCTCCGCAGATCCTCGAACATACACCCAACTTTAAAATTTTTCCGGTTAAAAATTGATAGAAACCCTGCAAATCTCTATTTAAATCCTGTTAATCTACTAATATTGGCTTTGCACCCCTAAAACTGGTAATCTTGGCAGAAGCCCTAGAAAAGGTTATTGTATATAAAATTTATCGATTCTTGTCCCACAAATGAAATAAAAATTGATATATTGAGTTAATACTCTGTGAACGTATTGCAAGGCTGTTGTTGAGCAAATTAAGTCTTTCCCCTTCTATTGTAGAAATCTGCAGCACGTCCATTTGGAGTTTATTGAGCATACTTCTCACATCAAGGCACTATCATAGATACTATAACCGTAACTAGTTTTTTTTTCTGGTACCATCTATATAATTATTTTTACAATAATTTTACAAATACAGTATTATTGTGACGCAACAATGACAAAAATCATGCCGCTACGGCAACCATTTAATAACGTTTTGACTTGTTCGATGTCAATAATTTGAAGTAATCTTGATTTAGCACGCGTATATGAATGATAACGAAATTAACTAATCACTTCGATTTCTCATACAAAATAACAGATAAACATTTCGTAAGTATTTACATATAGTTCATGGATTTGAAGTTTAGTATTTTTACTTGTGCTATATAGGATACGATAACCATATGTTCAACGAGCTGTGCGTACTTAATTCTTACCTCTCTGACGTATCTTCGCAGAGTGAGCTAAACTAACTGCAAAACAGAGAGCGGTTCTCAAGGACCTAAATCAGCGAGAGATAACCGTCCCCAAATTTTAAAAAAAAATGTGTGAATTCGTGCAGTCAATTTCTGGGGTAAATGCTTCCGTAGAGGGGCCATTTAATTTTTAGGGATCAGAAAAGCAATCATTAACAATCGAATGCGTGAAGGCTATGCTAATTATTCAAAATCAATAATTCCGAATCTTGCAGAAAAATGTATGAAAAAGCAACGTCTAGCGCAGAATTAACAGGGTCCGTTAAATTCAGCTCATCTAAGGAACATGTGTGGTAACTTCGAAAACCTCTTACTTAAACGTTACTTTTATTAGAAATCTATTTTACTATTTGTTTAAAATTAATAATTCCGTTGTATAAAAATGTTTATTACTGATACAATATTTTGATATTTTTGACAGAAATTGTAGAAATTTGTTTTATTTAAACCTAATATAGAGAAGAGAAAAACTGATAATTAAGCAAAATAAAATTGTTTTGGTGTTCATGTGTGGGTAACGGCTGGCTTATTATAATTTAAAGCCTTTTAGATTGATTGATTGAATTGTTATTGAAGTTTTAAACGAGCTGTCGAGTTTCTAAAGACGGGACCTACAATTTTTGTTAAAGTGGGCTCCGGCGAGAATTGAGCCCGGGACCACGCGCACAGAAAGTGATCTTGCAAATCTCTCTGCTACCCCGAGGTCTTCAGGCCTTTCAGAGAAATTATATTTAAAATATTGTCCATAGGCTTATACCAATTATTCAGGCATGGAACTTGACTTCTTGGTATGACTTTAATGTCAGTGATAAAGTTTCTACTAATTTTAAGGTTCTGAAGTTGGTGCTATTTTTATCATTAATATTTTCAAAGTCGAGATAACTTTTAGTAAAATGCAGCATTTTAACTAAATTTATGGCCTGAATACGTACTTTTTCTTGAATCGACCCTCAAACTACCCACAAATATGAAAGGAAGAGGTGGGGAGGTCCATCAGATTACTGTAAGACTCTTGTCCCGCATTTTAACTAACAAGAAAATATGGCCACCGTAGCTATATAACTCTTAACTGAGGGGTTACTCATTTGGATGCAATGTGCTACAAACATAAGTTCTTAGTGACAGCTCTACATAGGACAGGTGTGTTCAACATTTCGGAAGTCCGAGCCATCAAGTTAATTCGTTTTGTATGCAACTACTAATTCTTTTTGTGTGTTAAATCGTTGCTTGATGCTTCTTGCTGACGTGCTACCAATAAGATGTTAGAAAACCATAAGGCATGGTTTGAACACCTCTGGTGTAGTGTTGCACCTATAAAACAACCAATAAACTTTTTTCGGATATTCAGGTAGCCGGAGTGCACGCGCTCCCCACACCGTTTCTTCAGATGTGAGACAGATAAGATTTTAACGTGACTCCTCTTGTAGACGACTGATAGTGCTTACTACAGTTAAACGGATTAACGGAGATGTGAGCGAGAGATGGTCGAACATAGGAACTCCAAACAGTGTTATATGGGCCTGTGTTGTATGACAAACGGAAAGAAACGCTTAGCCTAAGCCAAAGATGCCAAAATCAAATCAAAATTTGAACGAACGCTAGTGCAGTAGGGAGACAAATTTGCCAGGTAGTCGGTAGGGATGTGGTAAATGGGCGGACAAATTTGACAACGGTGCTGAATCCATCCAGGACTCACCATGTACAGAAGGTCCATATACCATACACAACGAGGCACTCAATGCAGCTATTGGGACCGATAACAGCACATGTAAAGCATTATGAGAAGCATTCAATTGAATTGCAATGCGGAAACCATTCGGCAATGCCTCTATCAGCTTTGGGAACTGAGTAAAGTGAGACGATGAGTCATACATGAGGCAAAATAATCATGAGTAAAATCACCTGTGTTTTTTTACTGTTTCGTCAGACGAAGAGCCCGTTTCTGAACAGAGTGCTGACCTCCGATTGTAAGTTTCTTTTTACGATACTTTACTGCACCGTCATCATTCGATCGTTGACATAACATGAACCCTTCCCAGACAACGACAACCACCACAGCATTAACAGAAGATTATGCTCTGTGTTTGGGGGGTTTATCCGGGTATTGTGTATCGCCAACTGCTGCCACCTGGCTGATAGGAGCCATTTCGAACTGCAGATAGGGACTATTTCTGATTTCCACGTACGTCTTACTTCATGTTATTACGTTTCTGTTTGTACAGTCAAAATTCGACAGAACATTATTGGTTGCCTTTATAGATGAAATGCACTAGAGAATCCATGCCAAGAACATTTTTAATTAAAACATTTGATAAAAAACAAATGATTGTCTACGGTTATGTGGGTGTTCTGCTCGGAAAGAGTTTAAACTCTCTGGGGAAGGAAAAGCCGCGTTGCGATTGCCTTTCATCCGATGGAAATTATATTAACTCCCGTAGATGGGATCCATAGATTCACGTGGACTCCGAATAACTTCTGCCTTCATCACTAAAGAACACTAAATAAATATACAACAGAGAAAACAGAGATGATCACAGCTGTAACATAAGTAAAATGTGGTTACTGGTGTCATAAATAATAAATAATAGACGATATTTTTACATACTGTGAACTTTCAAGCACGGTGGGAGCCGTTGAAAGGAATTGTTTGGAACCCCTTTTACGAGAAGCTGTAGGTCCCGTGCTTAAAAGCTCACTAGACCGTTTAGGACGTTAATAGCAATTATGTCAATCGATCAACATTTTATCGATTGTTAAAAATTGTCGTTCTTGCCTTAAACTATAATATTGCTTTTAATTTCAGAAATATTCTTTGGTTTGGTCCATTAAGTTTGATTAAAGATTTTTGAGCTAAAATTTGACTTGTAGTCTAAACAATCGAAATTTTCGTTACTTCAAGTGATTTTATCAAAATAGCTAGTCTTAAATTACTTTAATATAAATTTTGATAATGACTGATTATTGGTGTCACGTAAACTCTTTGACAATATAATTGGATTTTGGTTTTTGTAAATGCAATAAAAGTGTTTTATTCTTGCTTTATTTTCCTGTGAAATGAATAAGTGAATAATGTTTAAGAAGTCTATAACATGGATGTACTAC
>JAGDQP010075465.1:0-10161 GCA_022664845.1 Lepisma saccharinum | reverse complement strand
CATAAAAGGAATGTCTTCTTTCTTATGTTTTGCTTATGTTAGTTTTGCTCTCAATAGCTGTAAATTTTTCTCAGTGTGATCTCTTGAAATTGATCTAGGATTCGGATCCGACCTGGCCCGGAAAGACAAAGCAGAGTTCTTAATTATTTCCTTGCATTTGAACAGCGTTTCTTTCAGGGGTGACCAGAATCGGAGATGTTACCTCAGAGCACGAAAAATACGAAGCCGAAATTCGCAGTTAATTTTATTTTCCAGAGCGAGCCAATCGGGTCACTGTGTCAATCAGGTCATTCGCGGAAAGTTTCGTACCAGGTCACTTAAGTTCGGGTCAGACAGGGTCACTGGATCCCCAAAAGCAGTTCCAGCTCTGCTTCGAACCTCTTCTTCAGTACATTGTCAACATCAGTATCTTCTTTGCTTCAGCAATTTGGTTCTAAGATTGAGGACTGAGCCTCAAGTATGCTCTCAAATTTAACATACCGTTTCAACGGAGACACTAAATTTGGAAAGAATCGTCAAAATTGTATGTAGATTTCATTTTCATATTAACAATAGCCTTCCCTGTTTTCAGTGACTTCAAATATACTCGTGTCATGACACATATACCTATTATTTTAGTATTTGACGCCTTTAGGATTTTTCTGTTAAACAGCGTAATTTTGCTCCGGTCGACCGTTCAGAGCTAACTGTTGTATTTAGCTGTTTTATGAGAGGAAGTGCTTTCTCAAACACACTGATTGGGCTGCAATCGGGCTCGATCTGGTAGGTAAAGTGGTTGATTGGGCTCGGTACCCACTTTTCTGGCCTGACTTATAATTCTGCTCTGTCTGTCTGTCCGTTGATAACTCTAAACTCAGGAACTACTAGAGCTAAGAAGATGGCTGACGCGTCGTTGGAATGGTCTTGGAAAGACCGTTCAAGGCCGTACAGCCAGATCAGATGAGCGGGTATACATTTGCAGAGAAACTCATATATTCTGTATAAACGCTCGGTGCTGAAGCATCGTGGTAGCTCATGTGCAGTCTCCCAACTGGACTCTGTCCCACTTGTTACCAAATGAAAAGCATGTTTAGTAAGATTTTCTGTATGTAAAGAGCGAAAATATCGAAATATTAGCCTTTTGATTGAAAATTTTAAATGTCACGTGGTCCAGTTGGTAAGACTAGATACTCACCAAAAACAAGATGGAACAAAGCAGAGGTTATTGTATAATAGTGCTCACCATTTAAATACAAGGGTTTAGCACGGAACTAAAGCACGATTAGGTAAAAATCTCTGCTCCTCTTCTTGCTTATTTGGTGTGCGGTTAGCCTAAGGCGTCGGATTTCAGACTGGGTGAACAACGTTTCGATCCTCGCTTGGAGAGTTAAGTTTACTTGCCTGCATCAGGTTATGGGTTGACTCAACCCTCCCATCGAGCGGTCGTAGCTCAGTTGGAAGGGCTTTTGATGATCACCTGAAAGGTCCTGGGAACGATCTCAGTGGTTTCCATTCTTACTGAGGCTTTTTCCAGGGTCATTCTTTAGTAACATATTCTGGATGCCAGGATTGTACCTTTAAAATATGCCCTGGCAGACTACATCCCTCCTCTACCCTATTCCGGACTGAGCCAAAGTGGCCTAAAGATCATAAATAAATTCAAATTTACCTAACCTTCTCAGCTAATATCGAAAAACAGTACCGAGTCTTGGCGCAATGTAGATATACGTGTATTTACGCTGATTTTGCACTTAAATTAATCGCCGAAAAGAAGTTTTGTATCTTTCTTGTGAGTAATTTTGAACTGTTTATCAACGTATAGAAAATATGTTTTTTCAACACTTGAAATATATATCTGTGCTACTCTGGATGTTTATTAGAGAAGAATTCTTGATAGTTTTAAAATCTTATTAATTAATAAATGTGTTATTTAAATCATAAAGTAATTATTAGAGCAACTCAATGTACATTTCTTTCGAACGGTAATGGATAAGTATAATGACGAGTATAGCTATGCGTTCCCAAAAGTGTGTGGATGTCAGTTCCTTTTCTTTCTGATACTAAGTGAGCTTTCCAATTTCTTCGTATCTGTAAAATTTCCTTTTTGAATCATGTATCCGGGGCAAACTACATTAGAGCGTAATCAAATAAGCTGAGGTAGTAAAGGTAATCTCATCTCCTGTCGAGGATAACTCGAAACTAGCTGCATCAATTTTTCTTCTTCTGTTTCTGAGAAGAAGAGAGAAAAGCAGGAAGCTACTACGTAAAATTCAACCATGTAATTACAAAAAGTGAATTTTCGTTGAAAAAAAAGGTATACACGTAGGGGACAATAAATAATCATATTTGCTATTTTGTGTTGTCACTACAACGGATGTACGTACAGTATAGCAGATGCGAAATAGAGAAGTTTATGAAAAACAAAACTTCCTTTCACCAATGCCCCACTCTTCTCTCTCTCTCTCTCTTTCTTTCTTTCTAACATGTACACCACACACACACACACACACACACACCTACACGCAGGAAAGAAATTACACAGTGACTTGTAGCATTTACTTCTAACATGTTTAACTGTATTAGTGTTATTCTCAGAAGTGTAGGTTATGAGCTTCGTCCTACACACTTTCTTTCATCCATGTTAAAAAGTTAGTTACACAGTACAATGTGCTTTGTCAATTAACAAAATAATTATTTCTTGGAATATCCAATGGCTGTCCATATAACGCTTCTGGATATCTTTTTTTTTTTTCGTGTACAGAGAGTCCGAAAAATTCTACTTTCGTTCATTCAACATTCTAAATTCTCTGTCCGGGTTGTGGCAAAATCACCATCAACTCATAACAATCGAGATAAATATATATTTCAAGTACGGTGTGTTGTCCATAAGCACTTATACCATAGACCCCATGAGGTCTATGCGTATCCTATGGTGTTACATAAGTTGGCAATCTCTTATTGTCTTTCTTTTTCTCGATTCTGTCTCTGATTCTGCTGATCTTTTCCCACTGTTCAAATACAAACAGATTTTCACTTTTATATACATAAGAAAAATAAAAAAATAATTTAGATATTCGAATGTTACTATCAAAATTAGTTGCCTTCAACCATTTAACTAATGAATCATGAAATTTCAAAGACGATTTTTTTTCAGCGTTATTTCCGAAACACGTTGACAATTTTCAAGCTTGTAGGAGACAACGTAAATACTTCAGGATAAATTTGTAGCTTTCTAGTTGTTTTAACTACCGAAATCAGCCCAAATACCGTTACTTAAACGTGGAGTCCTTGAAATAACTTTGAATGCAACGTTGAAGTTGTGGACATTGTGAAATGAACATATGTCCAACTAGGAACAACTTGGGGCATCTTTAAATTTTTTTACTATTTTCGTTGTAGATTTAAAGCAAAAATCTGCAACCCATGCTGACTAAGTTACCATTTATACTTCAGGAAATTTGATCCGGAGAGAACGATTATTAAGATGAGGACATCTACAATAGCACGAGCTTAAATTAACGTTGAGAAAATCATTAAATGGCTTTTCGGCGATTTATTGAGCCAAATTGGATTGAATCAATACTTCGACGTGAATATAACGTCATAAAAGCGAACATTTAAGGGTTTATTGAGCCAAATTTTGTTGAATATATCCTTTGTTGTAAATAAAGCATAAAAAAAAGACGGACATTTCACGTTTTATTGAGCCAAATTTGGTTGAACCTATTTCACGTGAATAAAACGTCAGAAAGGCAGACATTTTACGATTTATTGAGGAAAATTTGGTTGAATCAATGTTCCGTTGTGAACAAAACGTCAAAATAACGGACAATAATCTCAATGCTAAATAACAGTGTGTGTTACTCGGGATAGAAGCGGAGCGATGCGACAAAACATAGACATAAAATGGTGAGTTGAATGGTCAAAGAAAATAATAATTCTAGACAAGAACTTTGGCAGAAAGTCCAATTTGGTAGTGTGTGTGTGTGTGTAAGAGTACTTGTTTGGATTTTTCATTCCCTATCGTGGAGATTATTATCGCATCTACGTGGTAAAGGATGAAATCGAGTATTTAATGTGGTGTAAAGGAGATCAAAAAATATCCCTGATTCTAGAATCAGACTAAAGTTTGGTTGAAAATACGATCGCTTGGAAATTCTGGTTTAGATGAGTTGCGGAAAATTTTAGAATTGAGTTTTAGAGCTCATACAAAGTTCATTAAGTAACAAAATTGCAATATAAAGATTATTAATCAAGCAAGATAAAATAAACATAGGAGTTGGCACGGTAAACAAAGCGCAGAAATTGAAATTTCTGCTGGTGGATATTAGCAGGAAATATCCGCGAATTTTACAACATTTTTACAACAAACAAGGAAAAATTGAATTACAGAGAAACGAAACTAACTTATTGGAGTAGGAAGAACTAAACTACATGAAGAAAAATTATATATATATAATTATACATTATGTATAATTATACAGTATAGATATATATTTGAAGTGTAACATTAATATTTCACACATTTTTGCATTAAAACTTCGTCATGTTCAACTAGATTTTGCAAAGAATACAGCAAACGAATAGAAGAAAGAATTATAAAAACAGAGTCAACATCCTCCGTTTATGACAGTCATAAAGTAGGTGAATTGAGCTCTTAAAACATCGTTATAGAAGAGTGTTCGCTTGCATCGTGTCGTACAAAGCCCTTTTGGGAAGATAAAAGCTATGAGTCTTGTTTCCTACTATTTTTCTCTTTTTATTGTGTTCTCTTCGCAAAGAGAAACATTGTGGACGTCTGTCGAAAATAAAATTCTTTGAATTGGAACAATCCACTGGAGATCCGACATAGTAACCAGGGAAAAGAAATACACACGTGAGAAGTTGGAACACAAGATGCCAACTTTATTCAACGCACAAGATTTAATACAAAGAAATAAATACAGGATGTCCAAAAAGTATGTCCCTACACTTAAAATGAATTTAAGTAAAATAAAAGTAATGTAAATTAACATGCTACAAAGAAGGAAATAAAGATCACGGTGAGACAATAGGCATAGTTGATGTGTATGTGTACCTAGGGCAGCTCAAAACATCGAATGCCAAGTAGTCTGATGAAATAACTAGAAGGTATAAAGTGGCGTGAAGCTTGATTGATGGACTGAACTTTATTTTCGAAAGCAAACTACCAATGTATCTCAAGCGTAAAATTTATAATCAATGTGTCTTACCTGTGATGATGAACAGCTCTGAAACGTACTCCTTGAATGTGGATTGTGGAGTTACACATGGAACAATGAAGATATACATGCTAGGAATAATTAGGAAAGACAAGAAGGCAAATGAATGGATTCATGCGCAAACAAATGTAGAAGATGTAATCAAGACTGCGAAGAAGATAAAGCGGAGATGGACCGTCACATAGCTAAAGGAACAAATGGAACCTGGACGACAAATGTTCTACATTGGATTCCCGGATAAAAAACGTCCTAGAAGACGTTCAAATGCAAGGTGGGTAGGTGATATCAAGCGTTTTTAAGGACCTACATGGATGAGAATAGCAGCTAACCGAGATATGTGGAAAGAAAAGGAGGAGACAGTGGATAGAAAGCTGCTGAATATGATTTTACATATACAGAGTGTCCATAAAATCTGTCCACACCTCTATATCTCCGGCACATATAGAAATGTGAGAAAATACTGAATCAAGTATACTTTTATTTTGAGGGGTTAACATTTTCTACTAAAAAATCAACCTTTGACAACTCTAAAGGTAAGGTGGCGGCAAGTCAAAAACTTCAAACTGGAAGTGTAATGACGTAATGATGGTCTTGATAGAGGAAAACTTTCTGACCAACTCCGGGATCGATATATTGTCCCTATTCAAAATGGTTGTGGTAGGAATACGAAGTTTGAAAATTCCTTTTTTATATATATTTATTGTTCAGGCTGTAAGATTTGAACAGAAGAATACAAGGTGGCAAAATACTTCTCTACAAAAGTTATTCTATGTACTTTCGTTTCTCCTAGCCTTTCAAGCCCTTAATGTTCCAGCGTCACCAGCTCGGGTGGCTGAGGCGTACGAGTGGGTACTCACGAGCGAGAGATTGCAGGTTCGAATCCCTTTAGGTGCAACATTTTTACGGATCTTTTTTGTTACCACACTGAGTATTTCATGTGTTGTGGTAAGAAAAAAATAAAATGAAGGAAACATAGGACTATAAAACATTTTGTTATTTCATAGATAATAGTGTCGAAACAATAATAATTGTTTGCCAAAAAGGTTTCACGAAATTTGGCTAATTTGTAAGATTAATTCGCACATATACAAGGTGTTAAAAAATAACACCGAAAAACTTCGGGGTGTAATGATTAATATCAAAACAAGAAAAGAGTTCCTTTGAAGAAATTTCGAGACATAACAATTTCAGAGCTACAGGCGTTCAAAGTTAAGCAGCTAAGAGGCATCGTTGCAAATGACGTCATATCTTCATGCATAATGATGTAAGCACTGTCGGCTTAGAAAATTACAATCAAAGTAGTACCCAATACATTCATTTGAGCAATGTTTCTGATTAACGAATGTATCTTATAGGGGATTTCTATGCTTGCCCTATTAAAACATATCTATTCCTTGACAATGAAATGCTTACATTCCGGAACTTTCCTAAGGGAAAACCCCTCAATCGTAAAAAAATCTCAAATGGATATATTGGGTACTATTTCGATTTTGATATGCTAAGCCGACATCGCTTAAGTCATTATTTGTAGAGAAATGACGTCACCTTCATCAGGAAGTCTCCTCAGGCCGGCGCAGGGCCAACGGTGGCCCAACTATTACGGTTGGGCCACCGTTGGCCCTACGTCGGCCCGACGACTCTTACTGATAGGGATCTGTGACGATGTCGCCTAACTCTGAGTGCCTGTAACTACGAAACTAAGGATAGTTCGAAATTTCTTCAAATAAACTTGTTTCTTGTTTTGATGTGAACAATTCCTCCAGAAGTGTGTCGGTCGATGCGAGAAATTATTTTACCCACTTTATTTAGTTTGCCTGCCTAAAATGCGACCATTTGAAAGATATAGCATGTGAAAGTAGGCTTCGTCTTGAGTAATATGATATAACATTCTTCCCTCCAAACACCGGCAAGGTACCGTTTTCGGCAGTGAAGTTAACATTGTAGTATATGGGAGACGACAGTAGTTTTCGATTTTTGGACCAGGAATAGAAGGTGACCTCAACTAGCTTCTGATATGTTGTAGAGCTAATTAAGCTTCCCCTAAAGAGTCTATAATATTTCCCAGACATCATCGGCAACTTAGCGTTTTCGGCACTTATACGCATGGAAGTCTATGGGAGAGGACATTTCTAGCTCAGGGGTAAGAGGTGACTTCAAATAGTTTTTGATATGTTGCAGAACTAATTAGGCCTAAAAAGCCAATAACAATTTCCGGAAAATCGCGACAAAGTGTCCCCTCTCATAGACTTCTATGCGCATAAGTGCCAAAAACACTAAGTTGCTGATGTTTCCCGGAAACGATCATAGGATACTTAGACGAAGCTTGATTAACTCTACAACACACGAAAAGCATGTTGTGACATCTTCTACCACTCGTCCAGAAATTGCAAGAAATTGCTCCCTCTCACAGACTTCCATGCGTATAAGTGCCGAAAACACTAATACCGGAAACTAATATTGGATCTTTAGACGAAGCCAAATTAGTTATTAATCGTATCAAAAGCTAGTTGAGGTCATCTCCTACTTCTGGCCCAGAAATTGCGACAAAGAGGTCCCTTCCCATACACTTTCATGCCGTTAACACTAACAGGTAACAGTATTTCAAGTGGACCCTCAGATCTAGAAGAGATATATGTATTTAAAATCAGCATTAAAAACTAAGTTTGTATGTCAAAGATTAGGTGTCATTGGCCATAGGTTGAAGATATATCGGCGAGAAAACTCATTAATAGCATTGTTTTGTGGATGGCCACTTAGTCGTCGCGATTTCATTATTTTTACAACAGCTGGTTAATCGTACAGTCCGTGGAGTTCTTCATTATGCAGTCTCCTCCATTCTCCAGTCATCTCGTCCCGTTTCGGCGCGTATATCTTTCTCAAAACCTTAGTTTCAAATACACGTAATTTATGTTCATCTGCTAGAATCGTACTGATTTCAAAAATATATATCTCTTCAATAAATAGTGTTACTTGTAAGTTGCTGATGTTTTTCGGAAACTATTATAGACTCTTTAGGCTAAGCATAATCAGCTCTACAACATAACACAATATAGTTGTGCCATCTCCTACCCGCCGTCTGAAATTTCGATAAACCTCAATGCGAATAAGTGCTAAAGTTCCGTATGTTTTCCGGAAACTATTATAGGCTCTTTAGACGACGCTTAATTTGCTATAGAACATATCTAAAACTAGCTGAAGTCACCTTCTACCCCTGGGCCAGAAATCGAGACAAAATGTACCCTCTTAGAGACTTCCATCCTCCTAAGTGCCGAAAACACTAAGTTCTCGATGTTTTTCGTAAGTGACTATAGGGTACTCCGATGGAGCTTAAGTAGCTCTACAAGTCACCAGTAATTGCAGTTCCAGTTCCAGTAATCGCAAAATACTGTTGTCTCCCATATACTTAAATGTTAATTTCAAGTGCCGAAAGAGGTACCTTGCCGATGTTTGGCGTTAAAAAGTTATATCATATTAATCAGGATGGACCCTACTTTCATTTGCTGTACTTTTCAATTGGTCGCGTTTCAGGCCTATGTAAAGTGCGATAGCGCTTTGTGAAACACTTTTTCTGTACAAAATTATTGATGTTTCAACACGATCGTCTTTGAAATAAAATGTTTTACAATTATACTTTTCCTTGGTTTTCATTCTTTTTCTACAAAACGTGAAATACTCATTCTGATATAAAAATAATCGATAAAAATTTGCACCCAACAAGATTCGAACCTGCGACTTCTCGTTCGTGATCCTACCACTCTTCCACTTCAACCACCACGGCTGATGGTAGCGAAGAACATTTTAAGGCATAAGATGTGTATCTAACGTTTTACGTAAACTTTGTCCCACGTTATCTCTCAACTGACTGAATAGTACGCCCTAGTATTTTCATATAATACGTAAAGAGTAAATTATCATACTTCCACGCGAAGTCTGGTCACAACCTAAAATTCCTAGACTGTGCCCGTTCCTTGTGAGTAACGTCGAGCCCTAACACGACTGGATCTGACCCGGCCCGACCAGACCTGTAACTGAATAGGTTAGTCCCAAACCGTTTGAGTACATCACCCGGCGGAGACAGGTTGATCATAGTAGTTTGGAATCCACTATAAGCTGTGACTCCCATTCTTAGAACGTAATCTACATCTGATGGGAGGAAATGGCAAACCATCATCGGTTCAAATTGCCCCGAAACCTTCAGCTAATAAACTTCCCTCTAGCAAGAAGAGCAATACTCATCACAATTGTGTAAATTAGCTTCACTTCATTGTGTGAAGAACATAAAGAGATTCTAAGACGGTAATGATATATGAGCGAAGACAAGTTGAATTGTTACTTAGCCCTTGTAAGCACGCGGTTACTGTTGCCGACATGTTACTGGCTGTATGAGATCATGTTGTAGGCTTTGTTTCCCATGGTTTCCTTCAATTGAACCTGGCGAATGCCAAAATGGGACCCAGACAGAGACCCCAAATCAACCCACGCCTTTTCTGTCCCCGGAAGAGTACTCGCCGAGGGACTTCATCCGTCCGATATGTGACAAATATGGTACTGCTAAAGGTTTTAACTGTCTTTATTGGCCATAATTTTAAGTTAGATAAAAATAAACTTGAAATAAAAAAAAATAGCATTTAAGTTACAAATCAATGCTGCAAAATGGTTTCTACTAATTTTCAAGTTGCGCTACACGTTAAAGTGTGTTCCTCCGGAAATGGAAATCAGAACTAAATACAGTGTTGAGAAACAATAGCATGTGAAAATAAATTACCTTCAAACATAGTAAAGTATTAAATTTAATTCCAAGTTTTGACTTGAACACTTGGTATGCACTCTTTCGTCAAAGAACAGCACAACGGAAGAATATACAAATATATTAGCATTAAAGACCGTTGAAACCTAGTAAGACAACAGAAATAGTCCTCTATTGAATTTACTATTGGCTTAC
>JAGDQP010075463.1:0-10161 GCA_022664845.1 Lepisma saccharinum | reverse complement strand
AATATAAAATAGACACGTATTTAGACATTTTCGAAGGAATCCACAAATACTTATTTTATCTCTCTCTCTCTCTCTTGTGTCCATATATATATATATATAGGGACACAAATGTAAAAACCGGCGTCCTTTCCGAGTTATGGGCGTGGGAAATTTGGTGGCACGGCACTTTGACGCGTTATAGCACAGAGGCGAATGGCCGGGACACAGGCTGTATGGAATTTCACACAGGAAGTTATAGGCGTAGTGTCCAAAAATATCAACATACAAACTCCAGAACAATTGCGCAAAGGCTTCCTCAAAGGAAGCGAGGTATTCCCGGTTATGTTTGCAAATAAAGGTGGGTCAAAATGAGCGGAAAATGAAGGAGTACACAATATTAAATTATAATTCGTCTGCGCCATATCGATAGTGTATACAGAATCAAAGATACGGAGAATTGTGGCTTTGCTGTGGGTGGTTTTATAACAACCAGTTAACAAGTTTCATGCTTGCATTTTTTTTTATTTCATATAAAAAGACAGTTTTTTTGCTGAGGGTATAGATGTCAAAAACGCAAAATAAATACAAAACTTAATATTGTTATTAATCTCCGTGGTTAGCAAATGATGCTAGCCGAAAGCAGTGTTGCTAAATGTGATTAGAGATATTCATGTCACATAATAATAGAGAGTTTGTTACCATCCACCCTGGTTGGCTCTGAAAACAGCTGTCATGAATTCAAAACATGCAGCTAAACTCTTGGCTTTCCTTAACTCTACTGGGTGGACCTGAAACACACATCCTATACTGTCCTAAGTAGATATGGAGATACTTAACTCACAGATACCATTCAAGACAGTACATTGTGGTATTTGTGTTTTCGACTTATGATATCTGCATTAACAAAAAACTTCATTGAAATGAAACATGCGAAATGAATTAAGTACATTGTGTGTCTACCTGCCACGCAGTATGTGTTCAGGTCAAGCGTAGGCACAAACCCTACTCCGGCCAACCATTCTGACTTAGATTTACCCTGGTTTTGGTCATTCTCACCAGACGAATGCTGGGATACCTTCTATAAGGCCAGGGCCTTTCCGTTTCCAAATCCTTGCCCTCCTCTATCCCGGCCTGAGCTATAGATGCGTAACGGTCATAACTAAATTCACAAAGGTATGTAGTTTCGAAGTGTGATCCTGATTCGGAGCAGAAAAATATCATACAGTGTGCCTACGATATGACCTAACGTAATTACTGTAATATATTATTTTTAATCCCTAGTTCAAATTACGAGTTAAGAGAGAGGAGACAGAAGGCGGTTTTGTAGTAGTTGAAACGAATGTAGAAGCTTGAGATATTCATACAATACAATACTTTTATGCACAGCAGGATAAACTAAATTGGCATGAGTAACTTGTATAATAAACAGTTCGTACTGGTCTTACCTTCCGAGTGCTTCACATGTCCAATCCTTATTCTGACTTCGTATCCCATTTTACCAGATTGTGTATCAATCAACAAAGGCAGCAAATTGGTACCACAAGCACAAGCTTTCCCGCATGGCTTTCCGAGATTCAAGCTGCCAGCACATGCACATGACATGATGTAAACCTATCAGTACAATCTTCCCGCATTAAAGCAATTCGCTTTGTTATCGTGGCCAGGTAACAATCTCTCTTGATGTGATCGTGCAGTTCAATGCAATGTCTGAATACTTGTTTGATGAGTATTCAGACATGTTATTAATTTATGGTGAAGCCCATCGTACTGGAAGACGTGCTCGTCTTCTGTACGCCGAGCGCTATCCACATCGTCGAGTACCGTCACGTACTATCTTTTCCAGGGTAGAACGTCGGCTCAGGGACACAGGTACCTTCACCGTCAACAGAATTTGACTGTTGTGTTCCGAGGCGCGTAAGAAATCCCCAGTTTGAAGATAAAGTGCTTCGAGGTCTGGAAGGGGATCCTTCGACGAGCACCCGACGCATAGCACATGAAATAGGCTCTCCACCAAGAACACCTACATCCATACCATATTCAGCGAGTTCAAAGTCTTGGTCCAACCGATTTTGAGCCAAGTGTAAACTTCTCAGTGGTTTCTTCAGCGCTGTGAACAGGATCCTGCTTTTCTCCAAATAATACTCTTTAGTGACGAGGTGACCTTCACTATGGATGGTGTCTTTAACTGTCATAATAGCCACCCTATGTGGACACAAGAAAATCCTCATGGTGTTCGTGAGCGCGCATTTCAGGAACGATTCAGTATGAACGTATGGACAGGCATCATACATGGGCGCGATTAATGAGACCGTTTCTTCTCCCACAACGTTTCATCTGTGCCAAGTACTAAATCATTTTACAGGAGATACTGCCGGTGTTACTGGAATGAATTCCTTGTGGAATTCGACAGCATATGTAGTTTCAACACAACAATGCGCCTCCCTACTTCACACGGGCTGTCCTACATTATTTAAATAATTGATTTGGACAACACTGGATTGGCGGTGGTGGTTGAATAGCATTGCCGCCACGCTCACTCGACCTGCAACATTGGATTTCTTTCCGCGGGGTCACATGAAGACCTTGATGTACGAGACCCCGGTTGAGTCGGAGCAAGATATCTTACGCAGCATGATATAATAATGTTCTGACATATTCTTCTACGATAAATATCATTATCCGTGCAGAACAATATTTTACGTAAACTGCAACTCAATCCAAAGAAATATTCTCCCCTTTACTATTCTCATATAATAAATAATTGACAGTTGGTATTAGAAATTTAAATTTAATGGCTTCTGGATGTAGTAAAGTTGTTAGATATTTTCGGACATTTACAACCTTGAACTTTCTCTTTGACAATTACGTAGTGGGCTAGACTGAAGTAAAACCCATATTCCAGAAACGCCCAACCAACAATGTTGCCGAACTTCACTGTCATATTGAAAAGGTTACATTCTTGAACTTTACCATTGAACACCCCTGCTCAAAACTTGTTCAAGTCCAGTCTCACGATTGATGAGGTATCTCTTTTGTGACACTGTGGAATGGTGCAATGAGTTTTGCAAACTCACCCCGTGGAGGAAACTTCCAAACAGTTTTTGCTTTTCAAACATGTCTGAACTATGATTGATATTTTGTCGGTGTAAGTATGTAGGGCTATATTTTAGCATCTGAGCGGAATATCTATCCCCCTTTCCGAATTCAATGGTACTCCATTCCGTTCCGTTATGCTCTGTCTCGTTCACTTCCGTTATGCACACTTATCCGAATTAAATAGGTGTTTACAATTTTAACCACAGATGTCACCCAAGTCTAGAAACATCTGAAAACCATCAGCGCGTAATGTGAGTGTGTATTGGTCAATGTGAAGTCAAGGAAGTTTCATGCGAAGTGAATAAGGCAAAAGGCAACACGAATGAAGTTAAATGTAGGCTTAGAATTACCATACTTGTAGGTATTCGGCATATATAAAAAACAACAGACGAACATTGCCAGACATTCCAAGGATGATCACAATTCTGTAGGTTATTCTGAAAGTTTTTCCAAGATAACTGCGTTTCGTGAACTATGAATCATTAAATAATGTTATACCAGGATCTATGAATAACCACCTAAGTCGTGAGCCTTGGCAGCGTTACGCATTTGAAGTTCTAAAAACACTTCAAATAATTATGAGAATTCTTAATCTTAGTATTCTTAATTAAACTACTCATATGTTACCCTCTCATCTATTAATATCTGCTTAGAAGCCCATTGGGGAAACCCAACCAACAATATTTTAACAATACGATGTTAAAATTATTCAATGATCATGAAGATATATCATTAAAACAATATCGATCATCATACAATATCGATAACATAATGTGAAATCAAATCTTAAACTATTAAAATACTTACATTTAAATACTTTGACACGGTCGTTCATTTTGAACTTGCAACACGTGACCAATTCTACACATCTGTCCCAACTCCCAAGTGAAGAAGGAATTTTGGCATGCAATATGCCGCTCTATTTTCTTTTTAACATGGCAGAAGCGCGCAACAGAACGGAGGGTGATCGACGATGTCTCCGACGGAGTAAGAGTACGTAATGGAGCATAAAGTGCCAATTCCGAAAGGGGGTATATAATTTTTAAGTTTCATATATCTGAAATGAGGAAGATCATGTTTCGTAAATATTCAAACACGCGAAGTAACGGTTGCCACATACTGACATAAAACACAAGAGAATATAGGCATTTTAATGTCAACGTATTTCGGGATTTACGAACCAAAGAGCATATACTAACAAAATAGTTTATGTTCAACCTTTTAAGTGTACAAAGAGATTTCAAACCATTTATCACATTCCCTATGTTTCTTGTTTCTCAATAAACGAAATTATTTTCTGAAACCTACATGTACAATCACCAAACTATTTTCCTGTCTTTAATCATCCATTTTATACCCTACAAAGCAGAAAATATTTATTTAGAATGGAGTACTTCAATTTTTAGGTACCAATTGACTTTTGCAAAAAATCCGTATGCATTTTTTTAAATTTGAATCTCATACCGAATTTCAGTTATATGTTCCATGTGACATTCTACAACAACTGAGGATAATAAACTACTGGTACCGTGTTTCCGCTGCAAAAGAGAATTTGTATTCCAGCGAATGTCAAGCTTCCTGGAGTGTTGCCCCACATGCCTCCAGTGAGGAAAGGAAATAGCATTAACTGTTAATTACAGCGCAGCGCTCTTTTCTAATACTTAAATATGAATCGCTTTCCTCCAGCTTTTCCCCCATACAAAAACAAACACAGTTCTATACAGTATCATCTTGTGGAAACCAAACCACACAATGATTCAAAGACATTATATAACTTGCCACAAAAAAGGTGAAATTCTTATTTGCAACCACTTCAGCTTGAATGAACCATTTACTAAAAGAGGCTTTTTAAACTAATATTCCATAAATAACTTCAATACTGAACAACCTGTCACATTTAGGAGAATATTCTCGTATTCACCATGCGTTTATTTATCATTGATTTAGTTGCGAAGTTTTGTCAAATAAATACAGAGAGAGATGAAAACAGAATAGAACCTTATATATGCAAGCACAGATGGGAAATATTTGTATAATGTCCATTTAATGGTATAAATACGAAAAGTTCTTACGTTTCGACATATTTGATTAATAAGAGACCGTTGTTTGTTCGTTCCAATTAACCGTACACCTGATACCCTTCAGTGCTTGACGTGTTGGTTATAATCCCCCTGTACCGTACCCCCCTGTTGGTAAGCTTGTTAAGGGAATTAATTTTAGTAATGTACATGTTCAAACTTGCCGTTTTATTTTTAACATTTATTGCAACTTTCACGGTATGGTCTTCACAGGCTCTGAAACATTCAAGACGGTTAGATCATTAACTATGAATGTACGACTCGGAGCTGGAATGGGGAAATCACATTTGACAAGAATCAATGGGTCACTGAGTTTATAGAAAACCGATGTGTTAGACCCATGTGGTCACCGGTCCTGACCGAGGTGTTCCTTGGTTTCCTTCGGGAGACTCTCGCAAATGCTGGGCTTGTCTCTTAAATAAGACTAAAACCGATTCCTTACAAAATCTTTGTCTTTTTTGTTCTTGTTGCTATAAATAAAAATATATAAAACATTACATGATCTTTACAAGTACTTGCTGTAACAAGACAAAACGGAAATTCTCACGTTGGGCAGTAAATATGGAAGAGGTTACACTATTTGTAAGTGTTAATTTCTTTCCAAACACCCTGTGGCTTCTCAATGGTTACCGTAGGATTTTTCCCTGGCCATAGTCGTATAGATATTTTTCTCCGTTTGGGGTAAGACACTTTTAAATTGATGCTTTTCAAAGCATAAAGACACACAGTTGCTTAAATTGTGACCTAAGTCCATAACATATCTTAGAGCTCGTGGCCCCCATGTGAGTACCAAAAAGTAACGCTCATTGCTTTTATCGAAGTTCAAACATTTTGCTTTGTGGAACTGAGGAAAAAGATCCAAACCCAGGAAACATCGATTAGAATATGCGGCGTTAGCAAAACTAGAACCTACCTTGAGTATGGTTTAGATCCTAAGTTAAAAACCCCTACTTAGTTCAAGAGCACTTACAAACACTCAGGTTAGGGTATCTGTGCAACGCAGGAATCGAATTCGCCTGAACAGAGGTTTTTAAAAATACGATATTCTATCAAGTTGATCACTAGGCTGACTGATATTTTGATGATTTTAACTAAGTCAATATCTTAAAAACAATTTTGCATTAGCTGAAATGTAGGTGCGGTCTATTCACGTCACTTATCGGTTGGAAGAGGTCCTTGGAAACAGGGACAGTGTACTTGAAAGAAGGGACAGTGCACTTGAATGTACCATTCCGACACTTTGATTGGTGTGAGTGAGGAAAACATCTGGGAAAACCCAGTTCGAATGGCCAGCTGCTGGGGTTCAGTTCCTGTCTCTCTGAAGTATACTCCGAGAGAGATCAATTAAATCTGTAACAAGAACTAAATATAAGGACAGGTGAAAGAACTATGATTGAGTAGCTGAATACGTTTACTATTTGCTACCTTCCATCCTTTCTCTCTTCTGATCAAATTTAGTTTGCCTTGATAAATATTAAATAAACACATTTATAATAATTCAAAATCAAGATTTACTTATCTAAAGTATTGAATTTGATTACATTAAAACTTAGAAGCAATTACAATATACATTTATACTTCAATTATATAATTTTGTTCGATCATGCTTGAGAATGTCTTTGCGTTGACAGCTATTTTATGATGTCAATGTCTCTAGACACATCTTTAAACATACAATAAATATAAAAAAGAAACAATAGGGTATATTAACTCTTTCGCTGCGAAATTAAATTCTCGGGTGATTTCTGAAAAAAAAGGCAATTATCCAGAAAAAAGAATGAAAATTTCTTATTTTCGTGAAACTTGGTTTTAAGACACCAAAACTCTATATTTGGCATGCATAAATTGTACAAACAGATTAACATTTCAAATTCCAGTCATCACTATTGCCCAAAAAATTATATATAAGAGACCACATATAGAAAAAATAACATGTTCAGAATATTTTAATTTGGCAATATGCCAAATTTTACAATATTGTGTAACATTAGTGCTAATGCTAACAAAAATGCTGCTATCAGATTGTCGATGATTGTTCTATTTTTGTATGGCATTGTTTCCTGCTCTAATTATCTAGAATCAAACCTGCAAACACACCTTAACACAATGAAGCAAGACTTTCGTACTCATTCGTATTTCACTGCATTAGTTCCAAGAAATCGCCACCAGTTATCGCAACCGAGTGCTTCGTATACAATGAGCGACTGAAGTCGAATATCGCAGCGAGGTATGAAGAAAAATAGACGTTGTGGACTAAAGTCGAATTTCGCAACCAAAGGTTACAATTGTCAGTTCGACTAAAGTTCGCAGCAAAAGAAACATATGTTACTTTGTCTTGCTTCCAATAATGCTATTCCATTGCTTGTCCATTTCATTTAGATTGTGATGCCAATAATACAAATTAAATAAAACAAATCCGAGAGGAAACAAAACGATTGATATCATGTCGATTACTCCTTGACGCATACAGGACGTCTTGAGGGTATTGAAGCAAGGTTTGCATGAACGGCGTTTCTTGACTTTCATCCGTCGAGCACCTCCAACAGTCTGCGACAAGATATACGATTGTTAGAATACAGATTAAACTTAAAATTCACAAACGTATTATAATTATCTACAAACTATTCATTGGAACATGACTCTTGTTTTGCAGGAAGTAAAAAGCAGTTTAAAATGTACGATTTCCGATCCTGGAATACCAAAATGAACTGAACAGCGTAAACTCTCTGGAGTTTTAAGGGAAAAAAAATCCTTTAAATTAATTGTCTATTGAAGATCAGTACAAAAACCGTTCGGGGTAAAGGGAAGAATAACCCAAGAATTCTACTTACAAAACAAGGGATATTCATTTTGCGAGTGACTTTCTTTGTGTCACTATGACGGAAGGAAGGATACTAATTCTCTTAATTTTATTACAAAGGAAACACTTCCGCTATAGTGACACAAAAAATCACTCGTAAAATGGATATAACTTCTTTCGTGAGTAGAATTCTTTCGTCACTCTTCCCTTTATCTCGAGGGTTTTTTATTTGTACTGATATCACTTATTTTATAATGCTGCCTGTTAAAATAAGTGCATAGTCTTCATACAAAAGATCTATTTTGGACCCTGGTAGGCTCCTAATAACCCATTTTTTTTTCTGTGTCTTAGTTTGGCAAAGAGCTTTCAAATGCAAGTTCAAACATCAATATCGGGCTTATAGTTCGCTAGATCTGAAATTAGCTGTATATACGTGAGTGCCGCTAACAGAATCGTTCGTCAGCGTCACTCCAAGAACTACCTTTCTTCATGATTTCATAAAACCGGTAATCCCAGATTATTATGTGAAAATACTTGCCTGGGCTAGCGATATACAACACAACATGTAAGTAGCGGAAAGTAACAAAACAACTATTTCTTAGTAGTATTGTTACAATTAAAGTGAATGTTGAGGATACCCGAATCAGAGAAAGCGCTTGATTCTTTAATTTATGTTAAGATCTTTAGGCATCTTAGGCTTAGATCTGGATAGGGGAGGGGAGGGGAGGGGAGAGGATGTTGGAAGGTAAATGACCAGGGCTTACTTTTGTAGGTATCATCTCAACATTTGACTGAGGAAAACTCCTGAAAAAATGTCAGTCAGGATAGTCCGCTACAAAGTTCGATCCCAGGACCTCCCGAATACTAAACCAACGCATTACCACTGAGCCTCTACGGCCGGTCGGTAAAATAACGTTTATTAACGAATAAACAAAATTTTAATAATTAAAATTAAGTAACTAAGTGTTTGAAAAATACTGCATTCAATTAAATCAGTTATGAAATAAGGCAACTCAAAACAACTAAAGTGGCTTATTTACCATTTGTGCTGGTTAAGCCAACAATTAGTGGAATATTTCGTAAATATTCTGGTAACATTTTACAAACACAAAAATGAGCCGGTAACGAGCAAAACCTTATGAAGCAATTCAAGAAATTAGCCCAAAATCTTATTGGAAACTGGAAAAGATTTACTTGCTTTAGAGATTTTTTAATACTGTTGTTATGTACTCGAAGAGCAAATTGTTTTTACTAAAATGGTCAGGAATGCATTATTTAATCGCGACGCTGAACACTCGTTTTCCACATATCCTTCGCTACTAGTTTCTGTGACCTTGATTCACATTTTGTTCACTTGATGACATAATTAATTCTGGTTTATTTGTTTCCGCATCAAAGATTTAAAATGAAGTTTGAACTTAGGGAACCAGAGCGTTCTACGTAATACATTTGCTAAATACCTTTCGCTTTTATCTATGGATTTAGATACGGAAGACGGATCGACTGGCCCAATACAATTAAGCTGGATCAACTTGACACCGGTTTTCGATTAATCTTACCTGGTGAATTGGGATATACTTGCGTCTTATTGGTTGACCTATACCTGGGTGTGTGGAAACAAAGAATGGATGAAGATCTAGCTAAGGAAGAGAGGAGGAAGATTGGAATATTTTAAATAAGGTATTGTATGGAACGTGATTTTCAGTTGTTTTTAATCAATTTCACCTTCCAGGTGATCATGGCTTGTGCTGGATTCAATCTCGGGTCACTAGAAGTAGATCCGTCTCCCGTATCGAGATCCATGGCTTTTATCAAGATGGCACGCAATCTATACAAGAGATGTTCAGATTATGATTCAAGAATATCACGAAATCTGAAACTTGGCTCTGGACAAGGATATCCGAAACCCATATTCAGATATCTCAAATGAGGTAAGTGCCACCAGACAAAAGAGAGTCATTGAGTCCCATATAGTTACCATTTTTAAAACGTTTGTTAGACTTGCTTATCTTTAAACTTTTGCACAACACTAATTGAAGAAAACGAAAATTAAGATCACCAGTATCCAAGTAGAAATCCATTTTCGGGGGATTTAAGCACATTCCTTCTATATCCTTAGTTTTAAAAGTGTACTCCCTTAAGTAAAATCATTTTATTTAACAAAGATAACGTTTGACATATTCACTTATATCCCTTCTCAAACTGTAC